>CAUYRH010092979.1:0-66387 GCA_963574655.1 Perodicticus potto
GGTTACACTGATTCCATTTTTTCTACAGGCCCCCGCCACAACGCCCGGCTATTTTTCTGTTCTTGCAGTTCAGCCGAGGTTAGGTTTGAACCCGCCACCTTCGGTATATGGGGCCGGTGCCCTACCTGATGAGCCACAGGCACCGCCCACCGATTGCATTTTTTAGGTAAAGTTCCTCTTATAATTGTGTCCTGCCCCCAAAAGGTGTGTCACACACTGTGACCCCCCCACCCCTTCCCTCTGTTCTTCCCGTCCCCCAACCCCTTCCGTCCTTCTATCTCTCTGCTCTTCCCTTCCTTGAGCCCCTCCCTCCTTCCCTTTCTCTGCTCTCCCCTTCCCCCACGCCCCCCACCCACCATGTACTAGGTCATTAACTGTCCTCATATCAGAATGGAGTACTAGGATCCTTGCGTCTCCATTTTTATAATGCTTTACTAAGGCTAATGTGTTCCACTTCCATCTAGATTAATACAAAGGATGTAAGTGTCCTTATTTTTATTTTTTTGAGACAGAGCCTCAAGCTGTCACCCTGGATAGAGTGCAGTGGCATCACAGCTCACAGCAACCTCCAATTCCTGGGCTCAAGCGAGTCTCCCGCCTCCGCCTCCCAAGTAGCTGGGACTAAAGGCGCCCACCACAACACCCGGCCCTTTTTTTTTTTTTTTTTTGGTTGCAGCCGTCATTGTTGTTTGGCGGGCCCGGGCTGGATTCGAACCCGCCAGCTCAGGTGTACGTGGCTGGCGCCTTAGCCTGTTGAGCCACAGGGGCCGAGCCAAGTGTCCTTATTTTTAAAACAGGGAAATCAACACTTTCACAAGGTTGATGTGAAGATTACAAACAATGAATGTAAAGCACACAGAATTACCAGGATCATAGCATGTAGTTATTAAAGAGTGAGTGTTGTTGTGGGTAGATAGCATTCTCAAGAGATCCTGACATTTAGGGAAATTTATACCTTACAAGATTAACATTCCAGATGTGTCGTAAATAACATAAAATGATTTTATCTTCTAAGACATGATTGCTGCTCCTTTTAAAGTAATTTTCACTATTTTAATAATGCACCAAATGTTTCAGAAAAGCTTTATTAGCTTATGGATTTCTGATTATTTTAAATATTCTCAATAGGATAAGATTTGGTACACTGAAAGATGGACTTCACTTTTGAGCACCATAAATTATTCCAGTTAATTCCAATGGGTGATCAAACTATGAAATGCGAGTCTGAATCAAAAACTAGATGAGATGGTATGAGACTGAAATTCTTATTTGGACCATTACTATATAGACTTTATCTAAATGAGGATTTTTTGACCACTCAAAAGAAACTCACTTAGGATACTTATTATCCATGTAACAGTTTTCTTTTTTTTAGACAGAGCCTCAAGCTGTCACCCTGGATAGAGTGCTGTGGCATCACAGCTCACAGTAACCTCCAATTCCTGAGCTCAAGCGAGTCTTCTGCCTCTGCCTCCCAAGTAGCTGGGACTACAGGCGCCCGCCCCAACGCCTGGCCATTTTTTGGTTGCAGCTGTCATTGTTGTATGGCGGGCCTGGGCCAGATTCGAACCCGCCAGCTCAGGTGTACGTGGCTGGTGTCTTAGCCCGTTGAGCTACAGGCGCCGAGCCCATGTAACAGTTTTTAATCAGCCAGGCATGGTGACTCAGGCCTGTAATCCTAGTACTCTGGAGGCCAAGGCAGGTTACCTTGAGCTTAGGAGTTTGAGACCAGCCTGAGCAAAAGTGAGACCCTGTCTCCACTAAAAATAGAAAAAACAAGTTGGGCATTGTGATGAGCAACTGTAGTTCCACCTACTTGGGAGGCTGAGGCAAGAGGATCATTTGAGACCCAAGGGTTTGAGGTTGCTATGAGTTATGGAACTATGGCACTCTACCCAGGGTGACAGAGTTAAACTCAAAAAAAAAAGTTTTTAATCCTCTCACCGATGTATTACTGCTGTTGCTGGCTGCACTGAAAGGGTCAGTGCTTGAAGTGGCAAAAGGATCAGTGGAAGACTGGCTGAAGAAACAGTCTGATGCAAACGGATCTGAACCTTTGAAAGGATCACCACCAAACGGATCTAAGAAAATAAAGCACAAATACAAAAGACTAAAAAAATTACTGCACTACATTATCCATCACCTGATGGCATAATCATTGCCTTAAAAGATATTTTAAATTTATGCAGAATCTAAGTTAGGTACCTAATTCACAAATTCCTTTGTGATTTTGATAAAAGACATAGAGCCTTTTACCTAATAAACTTATTTTTTAAATTAGCATATAATTTCAAGGAATTCAATTTTATATCTCTTTATTCTATGCTATCATAATTAAATAAAACAAATTTCTAAATGTATTTTTCTCTCTGAGCTCATGGCTAATAGCCAGTAGCTATATTATAGCTATACTATACTAATTTAGAACAGGTTTGGGAAGCAAAACTGAATAGTAAACAAGATTTGCTTTATTCTAATAAAAACTACCACAGAAGGGATTATCTTTAAAAACTTGACATTTAATAATAATTCACCTGAATGGGCTGTAATTTTAATAAACAAAACTATGTTCTAAACTCTGTAGTACTGTAGATCATTATGGTCACATAACCTTTCGTTAATAAGGAGAAACCAAAATAAATAGCAGGCGCACCAAAAAAATGTACACACATTTTTAAGAGCCATTATCTGTGTGTTACTTTTCAAAGTTGAGCTGAATTACAGTAGCAGTATCTAATATGACATCTGCTCAAAAAAAGGTGCTTATCACATGAATGCTGGCATCACCATGTGGCAGGCATGAATAGGATAGCCTTTTCTCTTAAAAAGTATGTACATTTATTGGGCACCCTCATACTATTAAAAGCACAAAAGGCTAAACACTAACTAACATTTTTATAAAAGCAGTTTATTAAGCAAATTCAAAAGAATATACCACTTTCTCTCTGAAAATGCCAGGCACATACAGCATCTTATTGGAGCTTTAGATCAGTTCCAAAACTAAATAAAAAGAACATCCACTTCCTGTAACTGCTACTCAACTTGTATTCTCTCATCTCTAAATACAAAATAACTTTATAATTAAGCAGAATTGAATTAAAGCTAAGATATAACTCAATAATATACTGACCAATTTTCCCAAAAGGATCATCTTTGAAAGGATCACCTGTGGTAAAATAAATAAGCAGGAATTAAAAATAGCAATCTTTACTGCTGTGATATTATTATTTAAAGGGTAAACTTTAAAACAAAAGCAATGTTTCTTAGGACACCATGGCTCACGCCTGGAATTCTAGTACTCTGAGAGGCCAAGGTGGGAAGACTGCTTGAGCTCAGGAGTTCTAGGTCAGCCTAAGCAAGAGCAAGACCCTCTCTCTCTTAAAATCAGAAAAACTAGCCGGGTGTTGTGGTGGGTGCCTGTAGTCCTGGCTGCTTGGAAGGCTGAGGCAGGAGGATTGCTTGAGCCCAGGAGTTTGAGGTTGCTATGAGCTATGACACCACGGCACTCTATCTGGTGTGATAGAGAGAGATGCTATCCAAGAAAAACAACAACAAAAAACCTCTTAGAAGGCGATAAAGTGAGACAGTCTCTACAAAAAAAAAAAAAAAACTCTTAGAAGAACACATAGGAGTAAAGCTTTGTGATTTTGGATTAGATAACGATTTCTTCCATATGACACCAAAAGCGTAAGTGACAGAAGAAAGAAGGCAAGTTGGACTTCCCCAAATTAAAAACTCTTGTGCTTAATTGTACACCATCAAGAACATGAAAAGGCAACCCAGAATGTAAGAAAATATTCGCAAATTATGTACTTGATAAGGTAATTGTATTCAGAATGTGTAAAGAACTTTTACAAGCCAGTAATAAAACGAAAACCCAATTTTTAAAAATGGGCAAAATGATGTGAAAAAACATTTCTCCAAAGAAGGAATATAAATAGCCAATAAACATATAGAAGGATTCTCAACATTAGTCACTAGGCAAATACAAATCAAACTCACAAGCAGATACCATTTCATCATAACCACTAGGATGAAAGGATAGATACAATTAAAAGGATAGATAATAACAAGTGTTGGCAGGGAAATGGACAAACTGCAACCCAAATACAATATTGGTAGGAATGTAAAATGGTGTAGCCTCTTAGGAAAAACAGTCTGACACTTCTTTAACTGATTAAACATAGAGGTATCCCCAATTAAACATGGTTACCATATGACCTGTTATATACCCAGGAGAAATAAAAACATATATACACACAAATACTTCTACACAACTGTTTATATAGCAGCACTATTTGTACATGGAAATAACCCAAATGTCCATCAACCAATAAGTGAAATGTGATATGTCCATCTAATAAAATATTACTTGTCAATAAAAAGGAATAAAGTACTGAAACATACAACAACATGGGTGAACCTTGAAGATACTATGTTAAGTGAAAAAAGGCAAACATGAGAGAGTATGTACTTTATAATTTCATGAACAGACAAATCTACAGAGACAGAAAGTAGATTAGTGATTGCCTAGGGGCGGGACTTGATTTCTACTGGGCATGGACTTTCTGTATGGAGTGATGAAAAATGTTCCAAAATTAGATTGTGGTGATGACTATAAATTCTGTGGCTATACTAAAAACTATTAAATTGTACACTTTAAATGTATGATTTCTGTCTTTAAACACTTTACATATCACCACAAAATAATTTTTAAAAAACGAGTTATAAAATCTGGGTTCGTTTCTGCCAAAACCCTAAGCAAGTTATTTTGTCTGTGTGGCTTAGTTTCCCGTCTTTAAAACGATCAAGTGGCCAGTTTCACAAGGTATTTTGGAAATAAAATAAACATGCATAAAGCTCTGACACAAGCAGTATTTAACACGATTTACAGTGACATCATTGGATATTTTAATTTATCAGACTTTGTTTGGATTTTGTTTCTTCAATAAGCCTTAAGGGGAGGCAACAGACTATTAATGCTGGTACAGCTTCCATAGTTTTAAAAGCACAGTTTGGCACTTTTAGTAAATAACTGCTGGTTGACCTATGAGTACACAAGTGCCCAATTTCCTCTTCTGGTTTATAACATCTCTTTCCTTTGGTCCTATCTGAAGAAACACACCCTTTTAAGTAGGGGCTCCTAGGCATAATCAAAGGCTCAGTCCCAGGATTAGTTGCCTATGGAAGATAAATACTAGAAAATCTAAACAAATATAAACCCTTGCTCTCATTTCTTTTTTTGTGACAAACAGGCTCTCAAAACTGAAGTTCTGATTCTTACACAGTTTATATATTTAAAAACCCCTTTTTGGGTAAATCTATAATATAAAAAATAAGTACTTACTACCAACAAAAGGATCAGACTGGAAGAAATCCAGGTTTGTATCTGCAACTGGATCTGTTAGTGAACTTGGGTCTGCATTAAATGGATCTTCCTATAAAAAATTTAAATTAAAAAGCAACTTTTAGAAACTAAAATTTTAAAAAATAACATTTTATAATAAAATAATACACATGCTTTGAAAAACATCAACTGAGTCATCAGCCTAGCTCACAGCAACCTAAAACTTCTAGGTTCAAGTGCTCTCCCAGCCTCCCCAGCAGCTGGGACTATAGGAACCAGCCACAGTGCGCTGCTAATTTTTCTATTTTTAGTAGAGGCAGGATCTTGCTCTTTGCTCAGGCCAATCTCAAACTCAAGGGATCCTCCCTCCTCAGCCTCCCAGAGTTCTAGAGTTACAGGCATGAACCACCATGAATGGCCAACAGTTTATCTATTTATTTATTTATTTAGCTTTTAGAGACAGTGCTGCAGGAGAAATTAAAAACATACATACACACAAATACTCACATTAGTCACTAGGCAAATACAAATCAAACTCACAAGCAGATACCATTTCATCATAACACTATTGTTATGGCCTCACATTCCTAGACTCGATTGATCCTCCTGTCTCAGTCTCCTAAGTACCTGGGACTACAGGCACATACCCCCACATGTGGCTATGAGAACACTTAAATACAAAATTATTTTTACCTCTTTTGAATGTCTGCCAGTGTCAAATTCAGGACAAACTTCTTCGTTAACAGCTACAGTCAGCACTTCGTTTTCATCGGTCGCAGTCGAAGGTGGTATTTCAGGACTGCTTCTTGCCTACAAAAAAAATAATGCTAATGGACTAACAATAAACATTTTTACTTGGCAGAGAAAACTGGCAAAGGATAATCAAAAATTATTTAAAAATTTAAAAAGACATGGCTCAGCACCTGTGGCTCAACGGGCTAAGGCGCCAGCCACATACACCTGAGCTGGCAGGTTCAAATCCAGCCCGGGCCCGCCAAACAACAATGATGGCTACAACCAAAATATGGCCAGGCGTTGTGGCGGGCACCTGTAGTCCCAGCTACTTGGGAGGCCGAGGCAAGAGACTCGCTTGAGCCCAGGAATTGGAGGTTGCTGTGAGCTGTGATGCCACAGCACTCTATCCAGGGTGACAGCTTGAGGCTCTGTCTCAAAAAAACAAAACAAACAAACAAACAAAAAATTTAAAAGACAAGCAGTACATATTTATTGAATCTTTCTTAGGAAACAGGTTTCATCAAGCATCAAAGTCACTCACAGCAGGAGCCTTTGGGACCCCTTAAAACCCCAGCTGGAGTAAGACTTCATGTCTTGTCCCCTCTCCCTCTTAACTCTTCCTCAAATCCTTTCCTCTCCATCCTCACTGTCACTGTCATTTATAGTCCCACCATTTCTGGTTCAGATTACTCTAGTAGCCTTCATTCCGACTGCTTTCCTGTCTCTAATATGTGCTCTTCCAATCACCCTCCTTATATCTAATAGTAACCAAAGTAACAGATCTAAAATTGTGACTCTGATCTTGACTCTTCTGGTTACAAGTCCTTCAATGACAAAGAAATAAAAAAAAAAACAACAAAAAAACCCAAGTCCTTCAATGACTACTTTGCTGCCCTCTGCAGAGTGCCGTGGTGTCACAACTCACAGCAACCTCAAACTCTTTGGCTTAAGTGATTCTCTTGCCTCAGACTCCCAAGTAGCTGAGACCACAGGTGCACGCCACAATGCCTGGCTATTTTTATTTTGTTGTAGTTGTCATTGTTGTTTAGCAGGCCCAGGGTATGAACCCGCCAGCCTCAGTGTTATGTGGCTGGCACCAAGCCTCTCCATTGCTTTCTTGACTGAGACTGGTGGGCAAAAGGCTAAAGAAGTAGCAAGAGAAATCTTCATTTTATACTACCCTACATGTTTGAATGATAATCTAGTAGTCTGTCTTTTGTGCTTCAGAGAAAACTGTGTAATGCACATATGACTACACTATAAGTAAAATCAAGTCAGTTAATTTTTCATTTTTAACCCCTGTCAAACTGTATCCTTTTCATCACCCCTCTTGTTACTGATTAACTAAAAACTAAAGCAACTCTTATACAGACTATTCCAACAGTCTCTTAACGTATTTTTATGTCTGTAGTCTTCACTTGTCAATGCATTTTCCACATTTCTAAAAGGAAAATTTAATCATGTCACTTATTGTTTAAAATTCTCTGATGGCTACTCACTGCAGTTAAGATGAGTCCCTCAATGCTTTAAGATGAATATAAACTTTTTACTTGCTAGTTCTTTCTAAACTAAAGGTGATCATTTTCATCTAGGCACGTATCATAATCACCTACAGAATTTGTTTTTTTTAACTATACTCATCTGTACCTGGCTCCAGCCCAGAAACTCTAGTTCAGCCAATTTGGGGTAGATAATATACATCTATATTTCCATAAAGTATCCGACAGAGGTAACGCAAGTGTCTACTAGAGAGAGCTTCATCTCTTAGTAATATCCTCCCCACTACCACAATAAATCCTTCAAAACTTCTCATGATTCTGTGCTACATATTTTCTCCTACCTTGTACCTATGGTAATAGTGTTTTCAAAGCCAGGAATGTACCACTCTCCTCTTTGCTTAACCTCTGTCCAAACTGTCCTGCCTAAATATCCTGTGCTTCTATGATCACAGCCCTTTAACATACTAGAGTCCAAATGTTGCCTGAAGGAAGGTCTTCTGTCTCTGTTGCTCTCTATATAATGGGGCACTCCTGCATATCATTGTTGCTCTCTAAAAAACTGGTAAATGAGTGTACTCAATATTATATAATGTAGAATTATTTTCAGTGTTCGGTGAGGGTACTTAAAAAAACTCTTTTAAAAGAAATATCAACTGTCCTCAGGTGGGGCAAGGTCATATATTTAAACTTTGATCTGCATCAATAAGTTGATTGTGTGGGCGGTGCCTGTAGCTCAAAGGAGTAGGGCACCGGCCCCACATACCAGAGGTGGGGGGTTCAAACCTGGCCCCAGCCAAAAACTGCAAAAAAAAAAGAAGTCGATTGTGAGCCTTGGTGCCTGTAGCACAGTGGTTATGGCATCAGCCACAGACACCAAGGCTGCCAGGTTTGAACCTGGCTCTGGCCAGCTAAAGAACAATGACACCTGCAACAAAAAACAGCCGGCCATTGTGGTGGGCACCTGCAGTCCCAGCTACTTGGGAGGCTGAGGCAAGAGAATCGCTTAAGCCCATGAGTTTGAGTTTGCTGTGAGCTCACGGCACTCTACCCAGGGCGACATAGTGAAACTTGTCTCAAAAAAAAAAAAAATGGAGTCGATTGGGAAAGTTACAGAACCATTGAACTCACCGGAGACTCCTGTTGTATGGGCTCAGATTCTAGGTTGCTCTGGCCTTCAGCATGTTCATTAAGGTTGGCTGTTTCACTGCTGCTGGTGCTGAGACTACAATATTCTGTCGCGCCATTTACAAGAATGCTGTGTGGGCTACCGCACCAATTTAACTGACTATTATGATTTTCCAGGTCTTTCATTTCCATCAATTTCATTTGCATCTACCAACAAAAGTACAAACACAGAATAGAATTTATTACCAGAAAGACATATACAATAAAAATAGCTATACTCCTAGACTTGTTCAAGGATAAATTTACTTCCTTTAAGCAGAATCTTCTGGGAATGCTGCATGACTTGCAAGAAAGATTTTAGTAACTTCTCCCAATAAGTTGTCCTCTTGAAATTCCAGGACACATGGATTTGCTTTTGTATATCTTTTGAAATCTCCAAGAATTCTGGCTCAAATCACTGTAAATTGGTAGTCCTTTGGGGTATAATTAGAAAAAGAAGGGCCAGGGCTGGGGAGAAAGACAGCAAAGTAACAGAGAAAGAGGAGACAATTTTGTGATAAAGCTTTAGGAGAAAGTTGAAGGAAAATACACAAGGCTTTGGAATCATTCATACTTCTATTGAGAAGGAGGTAAATGAAGACAAAGGTAAATGAGCTAGTGTTCCATGCTCTGCCAGAACTTATTAATGTGTGAGATCCCTAAAAAGTATACTCTAAACCAGTGGTTCTCAACCTTCCTAATGCTGCAACCCTTTAATGCAGATGATGTCATCACGCTGGGAACTCGTTTGTGGGCAAATCTGCATGTGGGCGAAACCTCCTGGAGAAGGATGAAGGAGCGGTGTCTCGGTGTCTCGATTCCTAAGACCATTGGAAATACATGCTTTCTGACCTCCAAAGGAGTTGAGACCCACAGGCTGAGAACCGCTGCAACCCAAAGCTATCCAAAGTATATTAAATAAGGAACACTCAAAGTTTTTTGATTCTATCATATAAGTGAATTTGTACTCCCGTAAAGATAGTGGGAAACAGAAGGAAGATTTGAATAAACTGTACTATATTTAAAAAGCCAATGTTGTAAAACAGAGACAACAGATAAATGCTTGTTTATATCAACATCATTAATAAAGAAAACAAATTTACAAAAATCTCAAAGAAACTGGAGAGAAGGCAGATTCAAGAAGTTCCTAGTGAAAAAGGAATGATTAAATGAAATTTTAGTTAATAGTGGGAATTCTCATTTGAATTCCCTTTATTACCATATGCTGTGTATTTTATTTTCAGCAAACATAATCACCTACTGATCTTTTATAAATCAAAGCTCTATCCTCTCAATTTTATTTTCCCTGTAAGATTTTTATTTTATTATTTTATTATTATTTGTTTGAGACAGAGCCTCAAGCTATCATCCTGGGTAGAGTGCCGTAGTGTTACGGCTCATAGCAACCTCCATCTTCTGTGCTTAAGTGATTCTCTTGCCTCAGCCTCCTAAGTAGCTGAGACTACGGGCGCCCGCCAAATGCCCGGCTATTTTTTGGCTGTAGTTGTCATTGTTGTTTGGCAGGCCTGGGCTGGATTCGAACCCACCAGCTCTGGCATATGTGGCTGGTGCCTTAGCCACTTGGGCTACAGGCGCCGAGCCTCCTGTAAGATTTTTAAATTGCTCAAATTGGAATCTGTAATTTACTACAGGTCTTTTCAGGGCCCTGCCTGGGGAAAGAACACTACACTGGATTAGGAGAAAGGTGTAGATCTAGTTCTATCACCCCCTCTACTACTTAGGTGATCTTGGTCAAACTCTTCAAGTTTTTGTTTCTTAGTTCCCAGGGGGCGTAAGATTACCACAGATTGTTTTGAAGCTCAAAAAGATATCCGAATTCTTTAAAATATATAGGTCTATGGACAATGTGTGTAAAAGTGAATAGCATACTGCAATTTACACTATCATAGTGGTTAAGTGTTCTTAGCAATTTGTCCTCTGTCCCTTTTACACTAAAGGCCTTTAGGTATTTGAGGGTAGAGATCACAACTTACGTTACAAACTTTATATCTCTAACATCAAGCACAATGATGCATACTGTAAATGCACAGTGTATGTTCACTGAATGAACACTAGTATTGTATCTATAAATTTAAACAGTAGCCATCAACAAGCATATACATACATATATGCAACACACACACATCTACCAAACTGCATTTTATTTAGATTATAGAAAATCCAAAAACTACATATTTATAATAAAAGCATATACCCAGTGCTACAGAGCAGTGGCTCATGAAAAACTTATTTTTACTGTAACCCATAGAAAGAAACAGATTATATACATCCTAATAGAGTAAAAAAAAAAAATACATATATACATATATGGTTCTGTTCCTGGGTATATGTATACATACACACAAACATACATAAGAAACATTCATGCATAAATGTGTGTGTAGTCATACACACACATACACATATGGCACTGAAACAAGTTTCATGAATATTTATCCTTCATGACTATGCTATTCCTTATTTCATGAAAAAACAATTTATCATGACCATTAAATCAATTTCTTGACCCACTATAATTTATATTCTAGTATTTAAAACCTTAAAACTAAAATATGAAGATGAAGCAGTAAGTGAAAATATCCACCTGCCAAACAATTATATTTAGGATAGTTTGTTAGTTTTTGTTTTGTTTTGTTTTAAGACAGAACCTCAAGCTGTCGCCCTGGGCAGAGTGCCGTGGCATCACAACTCACAGCAACCTCCAACTCCTGGGCTCAAGCGACTCTCCTGCCTCCGCCTCCCAAGTAGCTGGGACTATATAGGTGCCTGGCTATTTTTTGGTTGCGGCCATCATTGTTGTTGGCGGGCCCAGGCTGGATTTGAACCCGCCAGCTCAGGTGTATGTGGCTGGCGCCTTAGCTGCTTGAGCCACAGGCGCCGAGCCTGTTTTGGTTTTTTTGAGACAAGGTCTCATTTTGTTACCCAATCTAGAATACAGTGGTATGACCATAGCTCGCTGCAACCTCAAACTCCTGGGCTACAGACATAGGCCACCAAGCTCAGATAATTTTTAAGAAAAATATTTTGTAGAGATGAGGTCTCACTATGTTGCCCAGGCTTGTCTTAAACTCCTGGGCTCAAGTGATCCTCCTGCCTCAGAGTCCCAAGTGCTGGAATTTCAGGCATGAGCCACTACACTCAGCCTTACTATCATCCTTTAACATTAGCTTCCTTGTAGAGGAACCCAGAAATAAAAAGCAAAGATCTATATACAAGACCAACCATAACGTGACACATTTATCTATAGAAGGAATAACTTCCTAGTTTTAAAAAAAAAGGTTTTTAGGATCAGCATACCGTAGCACAGTGCTTAAGGCACCAGCCACATACACCAAGGGTGGTGGGTTCAAACCCGGCCCAGGCCAGCTAAACAACGACAACTACAACAAAAAAAACAGCTGGGCGTTGTGGCGGGTGCCTGTAGTCCCAGCTACTTGGGAGGCTGAGGAAAGAGAATTGCTTAAGCCTAGGAGTTTGAGGTTGCTGCGAGCTATGACACCACAGCACTCTACTGAGGGCAACATATTGAGACTCTATCTCAACAAAGAACAAACAAACAAAAAAAGGTTTCCAAGGGCAGCACCTGTGGCTCAAGTAGGGCGCCAGCCCCATATACCGAAGGTGGCAGGTTCAAACCCGACCTCGGCCGAACTGCAAAACAGAAAAATAGCCGGGTGCTGTGGCAGGCACCTGTAGTCCCAGCTACTTGGGAGGCTGAGGCAAGAGAATCGCCCAAGCCCAGGAGTTGGAGGTTGCTGTGAGCTGTGTGACGCCACGGCACTCTACCGAGGACGATAAACTAAGACTCTGTCTCTACAAAAAAAAAAAAAAAAAAAAGGTTTCCAAATGAGCAAAATTGAATTTAAAATTGCAATCAGAAATTAGAAAACATTAGACTATTATTTGTAACAATAAGCAACACTTGGTATGCATTTTGTTCCAAGTATTATTCTAAAATGTGGTTATTTGCCTCATTTAATCTTTATGGCTGGAAGAGTTAAGGGTATGGTTTAAAGAAGGCTCGGTGCCTGTGGCTCAAGTGGCTAAGGCGCCAGCCATGTATACCTGAGCTGGTGGGTTCAAATCCAGCCCGGGCCCACCAAACAAAAATGATAGCTACAACCAAAAAAAATGGCCGGGCGTTGTGGTGGGCGCCTGTAGTCCCAGCTACTTGGGAGGCAGAGGCAGGAGACTCGCTTGAGCCCAGGAATTGGAGGTTGCTATGAGCTGTGATGCCACAGCACTCTATCCAGGGGGACAGCTTGAGGCTCTGTCTCAAAAAAAAAAAAAAAAAATTCTAAAGAAGAACATGATACTAAGGTAACTTTGTTAGTAAATGGCAAAGCCAGTCCTTAAACCTAGATCACCTAACCACAAAGCCCACACTCTAAAGCATTACTCCAGTGATAAACATCACAGGTATAAGATGTATGATAGTTTTAATATATGAGAAGTGATGAGAAACCAATTTCTGACCAGGCATGGTAGTTCACACTAGAAATCTTAACACTTTGGAAGGCTAAGGTAGGAGGACTGCTTGAGACCAGAAGTTTGAGACCAGTCTGAGCAACATGGCCCTACAAAAAAAAAAAATTACCCAGTGGTGGTGGTGCACACCTGTAGTCCCAGCTACTTGGAAGGCTGAGGCAAGAAGATCACTTGAGCCCAGGAGTCTTAGGGTACAGTGAGATATCATGACATCACTATACTCCAGCTCCAGCCTGGGCAACAGAGCGAGACCCTGTCTCAACAAGCAAACAAAACACATCTGTTTATATAAAATGACTGAAAAAAGAAGAGCAAACTAGGCAGAGGGAGAAGGAGCAGAAGCTGGAAAGTATTTTTTGACTAAAAGGATATACAAAGGTCCATCTGAGCACATTTCTTATTTCACAAAAACTTACTGAACTGATTTCCTGTTGTGAATCTTGTAAGTGCTGCTGAAGAGGTTCTAGCTGAGCCTTCCCTGACTCCACACTCTCCTCCAATTCTGCTGTTTCTTGCTGTAGGCGGCTCAGCTCCTCCCTGGCTTTGGCCAATTCTTCTTCATAAGTGGAAATCTGTGATTCCTGACTAGTTATTTCGGCTTTCAGAGAAGAGATCTGTAACATGGAAGTAAATAAAGAGGAAAGGAGATTTTAAAAAAGAGGTCACTGGGAATGACAGTAAGAAAAACAAAAGAAGAGGCCATTTAAATGTTCCATATGCAATACATTTATTTGTTTAGATTTTGATGGTTTCTTTTTTCAAGTTATTTTTTTATTTTTTATTTTATTAAATCATAATTGTGTACATTGGTGCAATCATGGGTTCAATTTATTTTATGATTTTTTTTTTTTGAGACAGAGTCTTGCTCCGTTGGCCTGGGTAGAGTGCTGTGGTACCATAGCTCACAGCAACCTCCAACTCCTGGACTAAAGAGATCCTCCTCCCTCAGTCTCCTGAGTAGCTGAGACTATGGGCACCACAGCTAATTGTTCCATTTTTAGTAGAGGTGGTGTCTTGCTCTTGCTCAGGCTGGTCTCAAACTCCTGAGCTCAAGCAATGCACCTGTCTCAGCCTCCCAGAATGCTAGGATTTTAGACGCGAGCCCCCACACCCGGCCATTTTGGTAGTTTTGGATGTATGCTTTTGGTAGAGAAGGCTAATGAGGGGAGGGATAGAGGAAGGAGACTTGATGGCATAGATACATTTTCAGCCAAAGTTTGGAAGAACAGTACATTAAGTGCCCTTCTATTTCCACTAAAGAGGGCCTGTAATTTCTGGAAGAACCTTGTTTCATCTTATGTGCCCAACTGCTGACTAGTTTGCCACTTAACATCAACAACAAAAAAGGGAGAGAATGTTTTCATCTTAAACTGAGAAACTAAGGAATAGCTGCAGGTAGCACTAAACATCTAGACATTACCAGCTGGGCCTCCTCAGCACATTTCTTTCTGACTTCTTTGAGCTGTTCCTCCAGCTGGGCTTTCTGTTCATCTAGTTCATTCAGGAGTTCTTGTACTTGTTGTTTCTGAGCCTGTAGTTTTTGCAGATTAGTATTCTCCCTCTGAACTTCATCTTGAAGATCCTGAAATACAACAAAATTAACATTTTCATTTGGAGCAGAGAAAGGTTAACAATTGAAAGTCCATCTTTTTTTTTTTTTTGAGACAGAGCCTCAAGCTGTCACCCTGGATAGAGTGCTGTAGCATCACAGCTCACAGCAACCTCCAATTCCTGGGCTCAGGCAAGTCTCCTGCCTCCGCCTCCCAAGTAGCTGGGATTACAGGCGCCCGTCACAACGCCCGGCCATTTTTTGGTTGCAGCCGTCATTGTTGTTTGGTGGGCCCAGGCTGGATTCAAACCCGCCAGCTCAGGCATACGTGGCTGGCGCTTTAGCCCATTGAGCCACAGGTGCCGAGCCTGAAAGTCCTTCTTAAGGGAAATAAAATCTTGTCTTACTGAGTATTTTGCATAGATCCATTAAAGTACTAACAACTCTAAATACAATCTTTACTTGAGGACCTTTTTCCTAGAGTCCAGATTTAAATATTCAATTTGCTTACTCAAATCTGTCCTTGAGAATCTGATGGGCTTCTCTAAAAGTTTGAAAACAGAGCTCCTGGCATTTTCCCGTAAGTCTGTTTCAACCTCAATCTTCTCTCTGTGTTTCTCTGAATAAAAAGCACGGCATCTTCTTTAAATCTTCTCTTTCTCTTCCATCTTCAAAATATATTCCAAAACTGACTACTTGTTTTTCAACCCGAGTCCTAGTCACTCTAATCTCTCTCCTGGATTGCTGCCTTCAAACTGGTATCCCTGCTTCTGCTCATGCTCGTTCTGTGTATTTTCAACACAGCAGTTACTGTTAAAAACATAAATCAGATCATGTCATTCCTCCATACAGAACTCTGCACTGTAGCTGGTATGACAGTGGGCACCTGTAGTCTTAGCTACTCAGGAGGCTGAGGCAAGACCATTGCTTGAGCCCAGGAACTTGAGGCTGTACTGAACTAGGATGAGAATAGCCACTGCACTCCTGTCTGGGCAACATGGCAAGATTTTATCTCTAAAAAAGAAAATTAAAATTAAAATTAAAAAAAAAAACACCCTTGGCTCAGTGCCCATAGTACAGTGGTTACAGTGCCAGCCACATACACTGAGGGTGGAGGGTTTGAAAATGGCCCAGGCCAGCTAAACAACGACAACTGGAACAAAAATAGCCGGGCGTTATGGCGGGCACCTGTGGTCCCAGCTACTTGGGAGGCTAAGGCAAGAGAATTGCTGAAGCCCAAGAGTTTCAGGTTGTTATGAGCTGTGACGCCATGGCACTCTACCGAGCGTGGCATTGTGAGACTCTGTCTGAAAAACAAACAAACAAAAACCCCTTGTATTGACTCCCCATCGAACTCACTTTAAAACCCAAAGTTCTGGGGCAGGTGCTGTGGCTCACACCTGTAATCCTAGCACTCTGGGAAGCTGAGGTAGGAAGACTGTTTGAGTTCAGGAGTTTGAGACTGGCCTGAACACAGGTGAGACCCTGTCTCTATTAAAAATAGAACAATAAGCCAGGTGTGGTGGTATGCCTGTAGCCCAGCTACTAGGGAGGGTGAGGGAGGAGGACTGCTTGAACCCAGGAGTTTGAGGTTTCTGTGAGCAAGGCTGATGCCATAGCACTCTAGCCTGAGCAACAGAGCAAAACTTTGCCTGCAAAAAACCCCAAACAAACAGAAAACAAAACAAAGTTCTGGCTGTGCACAGTGGCTCATGCCTATAATCCCAACAGTTTGGGAGGCCTAGATAGAAGAATTACCCAGGAGTTCAAGACCAGCCTGGGCAACATAGCAAGATCCTGTCTCTAGAAAGAAAAATTGGCCAGGTGTGGTGGCACATACCTGTAGTCGCAGCTACTCAGGAGGCTTAATCAGGAATGCTTGAGCCTAGAAGCTCAAAGCTACAGTGAGCAATTCTCCTACAACTGCACTCCAGCCTGGGTGACAGAGTAAGACCCTGACCACTCCTTCCCCCAAATCCAACACCACAACCAAAGTCCTTATTTATTTATAGTGGTCCCACATGATCCCATCTCACAACTTCATTTCCTACTACCCTCTTCCTTGCTCAGTCTATTTTACCCACACTGGCCTCGCTGCTATGTATCCCCATAGGATCCTTATTATCCTCTCTTTCTATAAAGTTATTTCCCTAGGCACCCACGTGGAGACTCATCAACCCTTCATCTCTCTCGTCTTTGCTTAACTGTTACCTTCTCAGTGAGGTGTTCCTCACTATTACCATCACCTCCCCACATTATTCCTAATTCTGCCTCAAACATAGCATATAATTTTATTTATTTTCTGTAACATCATTAGTGAGATAATTTCAACACATCACACAATTCACCCATTTAAAGTGTGGTGACTCCCACCTGTAATACTAGCACCCCAAGAGGCTAAGGTGGGAGGATCACTGGAATTCAGGAGTTTGAGACCTGGCTGAGCAAGAGTGAGACCCCATCTCTACCCAAAACAGAAAAATTAGCTGGGTGTTGTGGTGGGCTCCTGTAGTCCCAGCTACTGGAGAGACTGAAACAGAAGGATCCCTTGAGCCCAGGAGTTTGAGATTGCTGGGAGCTATGGTGATGCCATGACATTCTAAATGGGTCAACAGAGTGAGACTCTGACTCAACAAAAAATAGTTGAATAATACATATACTTCTATCTTTATTCAAAATTTTTGTAATCTATAGACCAAGGCTGATCTGACATTTAAAATTTTTTTTTAAATTATTATTTGGAAATAATCTTTACTGCTTTAGCATGTCCCTGTAGCATGTATCTTTCTTATATTTTTATGCTTATATATTTGTTTTTTACACTATGTACTATTTTTACTTTTGGGAAAGCAAAATAACAGTTTCACTTTTAACACAGTAGCCTGGCTGGACACGGTGGCTGACCCCTGTAATCCTAGCTATCCGTGTAATCTGGAAGGTGGAGGCAGGTGGATCGACTGAGCTCATGAGTTCAAGACCAGCCTGAGCAAAAGTGAGACCCCTGTCTCTAAAAATAGCACCTGTAGCCCCAGCTACTGGGGAAGTTGAGGCAAGAGAACTGCTTGAGCCCAAGAGTTTGAGGTTGCTGTGAGCTGTGATGCCACAGCACTCTATGGAGGGCGACAAAGTGAGACTCTGTCTCAAAAAAAAAACATAGTAGCCTGAATAACTACAGTGATTTGAAGAATTCTTATAATTCAACTATAAAACATTTTCAAAAAAATGCCAACTGTAGATTGAAAGTAATTTTATTACTTTGAGAAAATAATCCATTATAAATTCCTTACTTTGTTCATAAAATTATTATATAGTTTATATACAACAATATGCTGGCACCAAAACCTTTTTTTTTTTCTTTTTTTTGCAGGTTTTGGCCAGGGCTGGGTTTGAACCTGCCACCTCCGGCATATGGGGCAAGTGCCCTACTCCTTTGAGCCACAGGTGCCGCCCCAAAAGTAATTTTTTTTAATTGTAGGCAAAAACATTTTTTTCTTTCTCTTTAATTAAAAACATTTAAAGGTACAAATATGAAAAATATGTTACCTACCCCAATCAGCAAGTGTTCTCAGCTTATTTCTCACCTTCCTTCATACCCCAAAGAAAAATCTAGGACTTCACATCCCTAATAATATCTAGTTTTCATAGTTGGATATAATTTTTTTTTTTTTTAATTGACACAGAGTCTCACTATGTTACCCAGGGTAGAGTGCCGTGGCATCACAGCTCACAGCAATCTGAAACTCCTGGGCTTAACCGATTCTCTTGCATCAAGCCTCTCAAGCAGCTGGGACTACAGGTGCCCACCATAACACCCAGCTATACTTTGGTTGTAGTTGTCATTGTTGTTTGGCGGGCCTGGGCTGTATTTGAACCCACCAGCTCCAGTGTATTGTTATGTGGCTGGTGCCCTAGCCGCTGAGCCACAGGCGTCAAGCCAATTGTGTTGTCTTTTATTACAAATCCAGAAAAGAAAAATGTAACTTACCTTAAAAAGGTCACATAAGAACATGACTATGACA
Organism: Perodicticus potto; assembly: GCA_963574655.1. Lineage (NCBI taxonomy): Eukaryota > Metazoa > Chordata > Mammalia > Primates > Lorisidae > Perodicticus > Perodicticus potto. Next base: position 18,823 of record CAUYRH010092979.1, read on the forward strand.
TGGTGCTAATTTTTAAAAACTGAATATAGAGCATAATAAATAAATATAAAGCCATTTACGTATATTCACAGAAAATGTGGCAAAATGTTAACAATGGCTTTCTCTAAAAAGGTTTTTTCTTTTTTTTATGCTTTCCTGTATTTTACAAATTTATCATGAACCCATATTAGTAAGCAGAAAATGTCAAGTTTGCTGTTTTTAATGTATTATATCTCTGGTGGTTTCATACCAATATAAAAATATTCTGATGTGACTAAATTTTTATGTAAGAACTACCAATAATAGAATCAATGTTGGTTTCCTTTAATAAACTGAACCATTTTTAAAAAAGAGTATTTTTGGTGAGCCACTTTAACACAACCTCAGAAGACAGGCTTACATAAGAGGAAAGCAAATCAACAAACCAATATAATATTTACTCGTTCCTATCCTTTCACTTCTAGGAGCAAACACATTTTTTCATTTCTTAGCTGCAGTAAAAATCCATATGATAATACAGAAGTACAGGCCTTGAGGAAAAGGTTACTAAGAAAATATCTCACCTTAGTGAGAAACTAAGCTGGATAGATGTCCACATCAAGATTCATTATAGTTAATGTTTCCGTATGTCTATTTCTAAATATGAAACAAGATCTACACTGTAGCTAATCTGTACACAGAAAGGTCTTCCTTTCCAGTAAGCAGAGTTAAAATTATTAAACTTAACAAACTCTCAAAATGAATAGATGCAAATGTACACGCTACATGGGTCACTACTAAAGTTTTGAGACAGACTGTGTTTTGGTACATAATTTCACCTCCAAGAGACACAATCAACAATGTCTTTCTGATTCACCTGTGCAAATTTTAACTTGCTCAGCTTATCGCTGTTGCTGCGAGGGCTTCATTTGTTTCTAGCTGCGTAGACTTTACATTTCTTGATTTTTGTGTGTCTCAAAACTCTCATAAAGATCCAAGTTACATTCCCACCAGCAATGCAGAAGTGTTCCTTTTTCTCTACATCCACGTTTCTAGAGCTGCAGGAAACCCCCTGGTGTTCAGACCCAAGATTCTAGTAGTTCATGCTCTGTAGTTCCCCCCAGCCTCTGTTGGATCTCTTTGAGAAACTATAGTAGAGATGTAAAAAGACTTGATTTCCAAAATCAGTGAATAAATGATATTCCGACAACCTTGACTTTAGATTTTAAAAAAGACAATAAAAATTAAAATATGCTGACTTCAGTGACAAAATAATTGCATTTTATTGTGTAGTTGTTGACTTTGACCCTGGTTATTCTCTTTACAGCAATTTGTTCTGGTGTGGGCTAAATAGTACCTGAAAATTTAGAGAGTCTGTGGATTTTATAGTGCAAAGGCTCACTCCATGAATGGAATTAGCCTGCTGAATCCTGTTATACGATTCCTCAGAGTTGGGGCTTGACTATTTGCAGAAATGGGGAATGGACCACCCACAAGACGGTATATATGCATGTTGTCATGAAGCCAGCTTTGAAATGCAATAGCACTTCTTCTCAGAAGTCCCTAAAGTGCTGCTCAGCGTTTAAGTGTAGTCTCAGACCTCATGATTACATTAATACTTGTCACAAGAATTACTCATTCAGTAGTAAAGATGATTGTATCTGTGAAGAATACAATAATTTCCATATGAGCATGGACTCAGAGCCACCTGGGTGCCCCTTCTCAGAGACACCAACATGTGTGTACACAGGTATCCTACGTGGTTGTTCCCCCATGCTAGCACCCACACAGGTGCATGGGTACCGCAAGGTTCCTGCCTCCTCCTGGAGATGTCATAGAGATCTAAAAATAGACCTGCCATTCGATCCTACAATTCCATTACTTGGTATATATCCAGAAGACTAAAAATCACATCATAACAAAGATATATGTACCAGAATGTTTATTGCAGCCCAATTCATACCAGCCTGTATCCTTGGCCCCGAGAATACAAGGTCCAGGTGGTAAGGCTTTGCAGGCCTTTCCTCTGGTCCTCACAGCTGCCCTGCAGAGTAAGTATTTGCTCCCCAATTTGTACATGAAGAATAAGAGGGTCATCTTGGTTAGTCATTTGGCCCAGTACATTTTCCAGGTTAGTAGCCGTAATGGAATCTGAGCCTCAGTGCCACCTGCTCCAGCGCTTACGCTCCTCCCACTCTCTTAGGCTGTGCTGCTATCTATCTTTCCCCTTTCCTCTACTTCTTTCTTTTGCAACCCATTTTTTTATTATTATTTCCCTTGTAGGGAAATTAACTTTGCTTTCTAATTATTGTTAATGCTTGTCTTTTTTCAACCAGATTGACAGTGGGGATAGCCTCTATCTTGGGTGTTCATGGAGAACTGAAGGGCTTTGTCAGCAGTCAGAAATGCTGGGCTGGGAGATTCTGCTGTGTGCCCAGCAATTATGCCAGGACCAGTGAAGGCTGCAGAGGGTATCAGTTAGGTGCTAACTTTTGTACTTTTTTTTATTTTAAAGGAATATAAAACTATTTATTGACCACTGTTCACTATTATTTACAATAAAAGTAAACAATATACAGTTGGATAACAGTCTGATTATGACTTTTTTTATGGCTTCTGCTCAACCAGTAACCCAAATACTGAAGTTTGAGTCTACATGTAAGGAATGAGTTGGGGTAAGGAAAAACATGCAGATCAATAGTTTTAGGTTGATTGCAGCGTACTCTGTAGAGCTGGGATGAAGGCCTGGTGTCCATTCTCAAGGACACAGCAATGAGCACAGCACAAGGTCAAGGCTTCAAATGGGAAAGCCTGCCCAGGACAGAGACCCTGATTATGCAAAGACAAAGGGACCAACCCCTTTGCCTTAGGTTAATCAAATAACTTTGCATTCTTTGTGCTTACTCTGTCTGCCTGAAGAAAGGAAATCTGCCCTTATTTAAAATGGTCTAGAAGTTGGTGTTGCAGAGGTGGGGAGCAGTTCTCTCTGGCCTTTGCTCTCAGGAAGCAGGGATGGCCTCTTGGAGCAGCCCCTGAATGCAAATGAGAGTCCTGATTAACACTAAGGCCCCCAGGGACTCATCCTTTTCCCAGAGATAAGACTGGACTTCCTACCCTGCCATAATCAGCCAGCTGTTTTAGGACCCATTTTCTCTCCTCATGATTGAGTTTATTTTGTTTTGTACAGTTTCATGTTATTTAAATCTTGGGGTTTTTTAAATGGTTTTCTCAGAGGCCATTCTCTTCTGAACTGCTTGTCCCAGGGCCCTCGGAAGTCTGGAGGTCCTATCCTGACATCACGTGCTCGACATTCAACAGCGCTTTTCTGTTCTTAGCTTGCCCTCCTCCCCAAAGCTGAAATAAATCAAAGTTGCTTGAGACTCAGTCGCAATAAATCAAGACCTGTCCAGAACTGGAGCCTGCCCAGTCAAAATGTCATAGCTTGGCTTTCACTGAGGATTAATTAAAGGCCTGATATAAAGCCCAGATGTGCTTCAGGAGAATAGCAAGCTGCCTGGTGGCTGCGTCTCCCCAGGTTTCTGCCCACCCAAGAGTATGGAGGAGTAGGATGAGAAAGGCATCCAAGGTTGGAGGGCACCAGGGGAGGGAGGCGCCCATCAGTGGACTTTATCTGGTTTGGAGAAAATAGGACAAGCTTCCCAACAAGGCAAAAAATAAAATCTGTCAGGGTATATGTATATGGTATTTAAATGGAAAGAAAATGTAATATATCAGAACTTGTGCTTTAATTGAGACAAAAGAAAATGAACTAAGTAAAAGGGGTTTCATTTTTTTTAATGTAAAAATGTGAGATTAATACTTGATTTGCACCGAACTTGTAAATTTTTTAGATGAGGGAATCTGTTTAGATAAAACACTTATGAAGTATTTTTATTCACAGAAAGTTGAATTAGATGGGAACAGCTTTTGTATTAGAATTTCTGCCCAATTATTCCTTTAGTTCTATGAAATCCCTTAACATCTAAAAAAAGGTACTTGGTTAAATTCCCATTGATCAAATCTATATGAAAAGGAATATACAATATGGGCTAATTTTCCATGTGTACAAGATATAACTTATAATCCAAAACTATGTATGGTGGCCACATTGTTATGTGACATTAAACTTAAAATTTACCACTGTTTGTAGAAATTTGATCCTGAAGTTGGGAGGAAAAAGACATGATCAAAGACTGGAAAGACTGATATACCAAGTCTTTTCTTATAGTCATATGTATATATTCTTTACTGAATGTCTGAAATTCAACTATTTAGAGACTTCATAAATAAAGCAAAGTTAATTTCCTGATTGCTGTGCAATCTAGATAAACAATTGGTACTAATAATTGAAATATCTTGATAGGAAAAACTAAACTCTTTGTAACTAGGAGAGCTTGCTATTTTATGATAGCATACCTTTTTATCAACATTAAACTTTTATCAAGAGAAATTCAACTTTTCATCACAGTGTTATACTGATGTATAACTTCTAGACATGAAAATTTTGCTTTTTTATAAACTTAACAAAATAGCATATGTGGGTCATCATGCAAGTTTTGAGACAGACTGTTATGGTTTATCATTTCACTTCCAAGAAACACAGTTGATTCACCCATGCAAGTTTCAACTTTCTTGGTTTATCAGTATTTCTTGGAGGGCTTCATTTGTTTCCATCTGTGCAGATTTTACATATCTTGATTTTGTGTATATCTCAAAACTTTCACAGTGACCCAAATATATGTCATAGGTAGCTTCTTAGTATTCTTTATCTTATAATCTACTTATCTTGTGGTTGAAGTAGCAATTTAAATAAACTTTAACATACCTGTGTGATTTCTCAGAAACAGCAATTGCACCTGTTATCCAAATGATCTGCTACATATTTATTAATTTCTTCTTCTTCTTTTTTTTTTTTTTTTTTTTTTTTTTTTGAGACAGAGTCTCAAGCTGTCGTCCTGGGTAGAGTGTCATGGTGTCATAGTTCACAGCAACCTCTTACTCGGGCTCAAGTGATCCTCTTGCCTCAGTTTTTCTTTTTTTTTCCTATTTTTAGTAGAGACAGGGTCTTGCTTTTGCTCAGGCTGGTCTTCAACTCGTGAACTCAAGCTGTCTACCCCCCTTGGCCTCCCAGAGTGCTAGGATTACAGACGTGACCCAGCATGCTCAGCTACCTGCTACATATTTCTATAGGGATTATTGAGGATTGATAGATCATTTTGAGTTGTTAATGGCCTAGTTGAATATTAGGTTTTCTTAGGTCTCTCTTCAAGGACCCTTTAGTTATTTTAGTCATTGATCTGGGAAAAATAATTTATTGTTTTTTATCATTTCCATTAGTTCAGATAATTGATGTTTTGAGAGAGATTGCCATTTCATGCTTTGTTGCTTAGTTCATAAATAACTTCTGTAGTTACCCTAGCTTTTTATTCTATATTTTAATTTTAATAGCCCTGAGTAGGTTTGATGGCCTTAGGGTAATGTGTCTCCAGAGTGAGGATTGGAGGAAAAAAAAAAAAAGGAAAAATTGAGTTTGAGAGTCAGGAAATTTAGAGAAATAAACCTTCCCTATTGCCCATTACTCTTGCATGTTAAACTTTCAGAGTTTAATTACATGTTTCTAAAACTTGGAGCCAATTGGTATTTGTTAAATGGCATAGAATAAGTGATACTTCACCTCCCCAAATATTCTTGTCTATTAGGTCGTTCCTTTGTATTTTAATCTGAAGTATTGTCACCTCTAAATAAAGCTGTACCCTTTACCATTGGGCTGAAATCAGAGCACCCACCATAGTCCTTTTCCCTGCCTTGCCTCTTTGTTCATATGGCCTTTGTAGCAAAAATCCATCACTTAGTTGTTTTTGTGTCTCCCTGGCCAGATAGATTGCTGATTCTTCAGAGGCAGAAATCATGTGTTTCACTTGGTTTTTTCAGTGTCTAACTCAGCAGCATAGGATGAACTCAGTATATGCTGGCTGAATGAATGGGCAAAGGTTGGCATTTGAGGCCAGTGAGGAACTTTGATACGTCATTCCTATAGCATATCATAGACCATAGCAGATTTCTCTGACAGCCCTTCCAAACCTGCCCTACAGGGAAGAGCAATAGAATTCTCCTATGACATAAAGTATGTTTGAAAGCTATGTTATGGAAATAGTAGTATGTGGTCTTCAACTGATCTGAAGGAGTTCCTGTGATTCCTTAAAGTAGATGTTCTGACTCCTAAAATGATCTTTTACATTATGTATTAATATTTTTCTTTCTGTTATTTAATCACAGTGAGGTGAAAAGCTGACTTAACAGAGCTAAATGCAGTTTTGATAAGTGTGAGTACATGTACCATTACAGCTAACACTACCGGTGCCAGCCAGATCAGCCCAAGCAATAACACATTGTTAAAATTCAGAAATGACTGACTTTGAGAGCTTGCTGTAGTCAAAATCAGAATCACAATTGAAGCATGAAACATATCTCAATTAGCGTAGTGTATTGGTGACTCAGAATGTTGGGTACTGGCTGTGACTGCAGTGTTTTTGCCCCTGGGAGCCAAGGACCAGAGCACCCATCTGTCTGACGCTCACTAGGAAGCTGGCTTTGGCGCTGAGGGCCTGCTTGGGCTCAATGGCCATTGATATTGCCTCTCTTTTTGAAATTTTGATGGTTGCTGAAGACAAGGACTTCTTGGTAGGAAATGTGTGGGGAAATGGCCTGGGAAGGAAAAAAGTTTGCAGCAGAATTTTACTTCTGTCTAGCTTAATAGTGAATTAGCATAATGTGTTGGCAACTGTCTGAAACACTCTTTAAAGCAGAGGTTCTCAACCCTCCTAATGCTGTGGCCCTTTAATACAGTTCCTGTGGGTTGCGACCCACAGGTTGAGAACCACTGCTTTAAAGTGATACCATCTAGACTGCACTCTTTTTGAAGATAAGGTATTGTGCATTTTCAAAGTGTAATATTTTAGAATAGAAGTTGCGGGGCTGCGCCTGTGGTTCAAGGAGTAGGGAGCCAGCCTCATATACCGGAGGTGGCAAGTTCAAACCAAGCCCCGGCCAAAAACTCCAAAAAAAAAGGAAGTTGTGCTTAGAAATTGTCTATTCTGACTAGATACAGAAATGACAACTAAAGAAGTCAATGGTAAATGTAGTGTTGGATAGGAGAATGAACTAATGAAAGAAGCCAACAGCCTCTGCGGCTATCATTTTTTCCTTTCTTTTATTCCATATTGCCTCTTCTTGTCAGATTATTTGAAAGATTAGTAGAAGTTGGTTACAAAACTTCATGATTAGTTTCTGAAAATACATCAAGCCACATGCTCATGATATGTGTACGTTTCAATTTGTGTATTGTACTTCAATAATAAGTTATCGTAAAATCTTCATGGTTTATAAAATTTGACATTGTATAACACCAACACGCACTCTGTACAAACACATTTTTAATAGTAACAAATGCTTAGTTCTTAAAGTTAAGGAGGTGCTTATAAAAAGATGGATATGATTATCACTATGTGTTATGTGCTGAAATATCAGACTTTTTAAAAGATTTTTTTCCTTCACATATTGTTGACAGTGTTCATAGACTCCACATGATTAAAGTTTTATATTGTTAAATTTTAGCAGCATCTGCTCAGGAACTACCTATGGGGTGGGCATTTGCCCCGTGCTGGAACTCCAGGTACCCCCTTACATTGAGGAGGGCTTCAGAGTGACTGCTTTGACACACATAGGGTTCCCTGCTCCCTTAGGCTGTCCTTTCTAGGGAAAGGACAGTTCATGTAGAAAATAAAGTGACTTAAATCCTTAAATTGGCTCAAACTGTGTGAGTGGATATATGGATTTTGTCCAATGACTAACGACAGAGCACCCTGTCGCAGGTTTCCACGTGGCCTTAAAGAGGTGACTGTTCTCTTTGCTCCACTTTGCTGCCAAATCCCAAATGATGGAGTCTTTAATAAAGATTAGGTCATGTTGACAAAACAGTCTGAGCTAAGGTTCTCCTAAAGCCTTAGGAGATTGGTTTTTTGGCTTTGAAATATAATATTTTTTATAGTAAACTTATTAAAACTTCTACTTTCTTCCATCATTTCCTGGAATGGCCTGAGGCTCTTCTCTCTTGGTTCAGTGCAGCTTTAGCACTGGGCTTTCTTGAAGATTTTCTCTCTTTAATAGAGGCTACTCCTTAAAACTCTCCCAGTTACCTTTATCCCACTTTGTCACATTGAGTATTCTAACCACTACTCACTTTACCCTTCTGAACATAGCTATGATATGCGGGGACCATGATCTTAAATTCTGTTCTTATTACAGTTAGTTATTAATATTCATTATGCCAGTGCATCAGCATAGGATCAAAGCATTCATGGGGAAAAAAATAACACTAGTCACATTTAAATCTGATAATCAAAGTGAAAATCGAGTTTGGAGAATAAAAGTTAACACTGCAGATGACTGACTAATCATTTACCGTGTACCTGGCGTCTTAACAATAGATATCTTGCCAGCTCCCTGGACAGACAGGGTGGATGAATGGCTAAATGAAGGAAGAGGCAGAAGGGAAAGAGATGAGAAAGGAAATTTTCCTGCTTTTTTTCTCCTATTTCCAATCTGGTATTCTCAGCAGAGAGTAGTATTTATAAGGAATGCAAAAGTTCACAAAGTTCTTTTCTTTGATAAGATTTATCACAATTACCACTAATTCATTCTTTGTGTAATCTGTGATGTTCATTCTCATTCACTGTATTGGAAGCTCCATTAGGGCAGGGGCCATGTCTCTCCTGTCCATGTGACATCCCCAGCCATTGGCACACTTCCTGGCCCAAGACTGGCTAATCGTAATAGTTCTTAAACCAATGAGAAATAGAATTTGATTTCCATAGCACCATCACTCTGACTCAAAAGTTGTTTTGATTCCCCAAACTAAACTGGTATCTCATTTGCAAACTCCCATTGCATCCCATTCTTCATCTTGCATGTGATAGAACACTTGTTAATTGTTCAAAATTTGTCTTATATGCTAGGCTGCAAGGTTCAGGAGAGCTTTGCCAGCATGTGATTCTTCATTACTGAAGTAATGCCTTCTAGACAGGAGGGTGGAACTACTATTTTACCTATTTTATAGAAAACGAGGTTGGACCATGGAGAATTAAATGGCTGTTTGTGATCCTGTGGACATGTGATAAACTGTCACTAGCACTGGAACAGAGACTTTATTTATACCTGTGAGCATGAGCTTCCTCACTGTAATGTAAAGAGACTCAACTAGGTAGATTCTGATCTAAATTGTCTTGCAATTCTTATTTTAAAAGCTCCAAGTAATTTAATTTAAGAGGCTTATTTCTTTAGTAAGTTTGTTGTAGGCTGAAGCGAGGGGAAAGGCCTCTAAGATCTCTTGTGAGAGAGAGAGTTCACCGGTTAGTATTGAGCAGAAGAAGGGCACTGAGGACCCAGTTGGTGTCTAGGACTTGAGGGGTGGCCATGGAGTGAATCTAGGCTGTGGGAGGCATCAGATATACTGAGGTATCAGGAGCTTGTTTTCCATAAAAGTCTGTCTGGTGACCATTCAGTATTGGACAGGTCAAGAACATCAATCCAGACAGAGTGCAGGGAATTTTGCCAGGGTCCCAGTTACCTCTGGTAGGTGTTCATTTTTGGCTCCTTGTGAACCAGTGCTTTGTCATAGGAAGCTTGTGATTGTCCTCTGACAATAGTTTCTATTCCCATTTGTATTGAAACTTCAAAAGGTCTTTCTTTTTACAATATCTGAATTATTTTTAATACTTAGAAATGTTTCCTGGGGGAGGAGGGAGAAGTTATAATCACTTGATTTATAAAAATTCTTACTTCAAAATTATTTGCCTTAAGGAGTGGAAGTTCATTTTACAAAAGGACTCACTCAGTGCTTTGAAATCATGAGCTCTTCCAGTACAATAAAAATATAAATCAACACCTTTTTGATTTATACACATTTTTAAAGCATATACTCCTTGCTATATGCCTCTGTGCCTCATCTGATGTGTCAGACTTTCATGAAATTTAAAGCACCCCATTTTGATATAAAAACATTCAGTTGCCTAGTTATAGAAAGCATCGTGCTTTTAGAATTTCTTCCCAAACTTGTCTTGCAATATAGTAGTTGAAAGTAGGTGTCCCACTTTATTAATCAGGATCTTAATTCCCTGAAAGACTTCAGGGTACCTGTGGTCCCAAGGCCCTGAGCTTCCATTTCACTTGGAAATCCCCACACTGCATGCCATGTGGAGTGGTTATGGGCCCAGGTTACAGAGCAAGTAAACAGTATTGTCTTCTCTGCATGTGTTTAAATATGCAGATGAAACTCAGCTGTCCTCAAGAACTTTAGTCTACCTGAGATGTGCTATCTACTTTAGCTGAATTCTCACTTAAAAACAGTGACAATGGCACCTGCACTCCCAGATACTCAGGAGGCTGACATGGGAATATTGCTTGAGTCTAGGAGTTTAAATTCAACCTGGGGAAGACCCTGTCTCTTAAAAAATAAAAATTAAAAAAAGAATAATAAAACTGAATCACACTCTCAGGTGCCTCTCCCAGAATCAGAAGCTAACCTTGTTCTCAACCTGTGGGTCACAACCCCTTAGGACTGTATTAAAGGTTCACAGCATTAGGAAGGTTGAGAACCACTGCTCTAGAAGAAAAATGGCCCCAAAGACAGGAATCATTTCCTTGAATCTTCTATGCCTTCTAGGTTAATAATTTTGTACTCTATTGACTAGTTCTCTAATGCTTTCAGTTAGATTTTTCTTAAAACATTTTTTCCAGATTTGGTCCACAGTACCTTCTCTGTCATTGTCAGAAGTGGAATTCTGGGGTGTATGTTTTTGAGGAATGATTATTACTCAGAAAAGTGACTAGAGGCACCAGTACTTGCCTCCTCCACAAAGGAGGTTCAAATTAGCAAGATGACTGCATATCAAATAAATCATCTATGAGAGAACACTGGAATTTAGCAGGGAGGTGACAGGGAGATGCTGAGACACAGGAGAAGGAAGCAAAGCAGTCAGCCAAGCTAGGATATGCTTGCAGCTAGGAGAAACTCCACACAGTTCAGGGAAAGGGTGAATGAGAAATGCCCAGTGGTCCACATTCCCACTGTGGCTTCCTGTAGTCATAGCCAGAGGAAAGTCCCTTGACCATCATGGGCCTAAGAATAGTGGAGAGAGCTGCCTGGAGTCTACACGATGGCATTGTTCCATAGAGGGAGTTCACACTGGGTCCCACATACCCACTGAGGCTCAAGCAGCTGCAGCACAATGCCATTTTGAGAGCTTAGTTCTCAACCAGACCACATCCTTTTCTAGGGCCCAACAACTCTTAAACCTTCACATTCCTAAATCCCCACTGAAATTCCTCTATATCCACCTAAAGAACTTTAGCACTGTAATGTGGGTGCATTCAACAGTGCAGCCAGGTCTCTAACACTGTACCCCATATGGTATCCTACACCCTGAGGAGTGGATAGTGCAGCACGCCAAGGAGGATGCTCTTGAGACAAAGAGCCAAAGCTTGCACAACCCAGAGCCTGAGAGCCACCTGTTTGGGATCACTCTTGCTGATGTCAGCCCCACCCCATCCAGCATCAAGGATGTTGTGTTCCTACTTTAGGGAATCTGGGGATAAATCTGATGAATCTATGTGACCTGCCACTGTCAATCTGTACATCCCATCTGGGATCTGATGACAGGCCCACTCTGCCTGCTGGTGCTGTCAGCACCACACAGTACATTTAAAGGTGAGAGCACAGGCCTACCTCACCCATTGCCACTCTACCACTAGTGCCCTAGTCCTCTATCCAGGGCCCTGTTGATCAGTCTGCCCCACCTACCACTGCTGGCATGTGGAGGCAACCTTGGGGGAACTGACAACAGATCTATCTTGTCTGCCACTGCTAGTCCCTGCACACACTGTTTGTGGGCTTGAAGACAGGACTGCTCCATACATGCCACTGCTGCTGGCACTTGTGCATATCATCCACTGGCTTGAGGACAGATAGAGCGTACCCACTGTCATTGTCTACATGGACTTCCCAGAGGGCCTAAGGACTAGCCACCCAGCTCCTCACTGCCTCTGCTGGCACACCATACATGTCACTTGTGGAATTAAAGGTTGGCCCACCACCACACCTATGCATGTTGCTCAAGGGCCAAGGAATTCACCTTTTCACCCAACCTATTGCTGCTACCACCACTACTCAAGCAAGCCAACTGGAGGTCCTTGCTTTCTGCTATATCTTTTGGGCCTATGTTGATATCTGTACATCAGTTGCAGCAATCACTTCCTCCAATTTTATAGATTAAATTTCATATGAAAAGAGTTTTTCCTGTAGGTGAATCTGTAGTGTTGGTTGGGTAGGATCCTTTATTCTGGGTGGGTGCAGTAGTGTTATCTCTGTATCATTTGACGCTACTGATGTTTGTGAGTTCTTCAGTGGCTTAGGCTCTGGTTGTTAGTAGAGGTTATGGTGAGGCTTTGCTCATGACAGGGAGGTCAGGTGGGTTCATCCTTGAGGTTCTACTCCAAATATGTCTTCTCCAAGGCACATTATGGTTAAGCTGTCAAAAGTGAAAGACAAAGAGAAAATTTTAAAAACAAGAGGAAAGGTTGAAATGACATATAACGGAATTTCCAACAGTCTAATAGCAGATTTCTTAGAAGAAATCTTACAGGCCAGGAGAAAATGGGGTACTATATTCAAATTGATTTAATAATAAAATTGTGTGCCAAGAATACTATAGTCAGCAAAGTTAGCCTTTAATAATGAAGGAGAAATAAAGTTGTTTTCACAAAAGCTAAATCTTGAGGGAGTTCATTACCACTAGGCTGGCCCTATAAGACATGTTTAAGAGAATCCTACATCTTGAAGTAGAAGGACAGAATCTATCATCACAAAAACAATAGCATAAAACTCACTGGTGGAGCAGATTCACAAATCAGAAGGAGAAGGGAGTTGAATGTTGCCATTGCAGAAAACCATTAAATAGTAAGAAAGGAAGGAAGGAAAAGGGAAAAGAAAACAAACAAAAAACAATTTTAAAAAATAACAGGAATAATACCTGACCAATCAATAATACCTTGAATGTATTAATAAATGGATTAAATTACTCACTAACTGAAAGAATTGAAAAAATGACCCAGATAAATTCTTCCTTCCAGAAACTCACTTCATCTGTGAAGACACATGTAGACCGAAAGGGATGGGATGGAAAAAGATATTTTACACAAACAAACTGACAAGTAAGCAGGATTAGCTATAGTTATATTAGATATAACAGACTTGAAGTCAAACGCTGTAAAAAGTGAGAAAAATAGTCATTATATAATGATAAAAGGATCAATTCAGCAAGCAGATATAACAATTCTAAATATATATGCACACAACATTGGAGTACCCAGATATATAAAGCAAATATTATTAGACCTGAAAGGAGATGTATATACTTTAATTCAATAATATGTTGATCAATACAAAAGTTTTGAGATACACAAAAATCAAGAAATATAAAATCCACATGGACAGAAACAAATGAAGCCCAGCAACATCGATAAGCCAAGGAAGTTGAAACTTCCATGGGTGAATCTAGAAAGGACGCTATTGACTATGTTTCTTTGAGGTAACACAGTGCACCATAACACATTCTGTCTTGAAACTTTTATAATGACTTATATAATTGAGGTCTTCAGTACACTACTTTCAGCACTGGACAGACTGAGACAGAAAATCAACCAAAAGATGTTAGATTTAAACTTCACCTTAAACCAAATGGGTCTGACAGATTTATAGAACATTTCCTGAAACATCTGTGGAATTCATATTCTTCTCATCAGCACATGGAACATTCTCCAAAAAAGAACTTATGTTAGGTAAGCCACAAAACAACTTTCAACAGATTTTTAAAAGTCGAAATCATGTGAAATGTCTCCTCAGAGCACAATAGAATAAAATTAGAAATCAATACCAACAAGAACTTTGGAAACTGTACAGATATGTGGTTATTAAACAACATACTCTTAAACTATCAATTAGTGGGTCAATGAAGAAATTAAGAAGGAAATCAAAAAATTTCTTGAAATATGAAAATGGAAATATGACATATCAAAACTTAGGGTATTACAACAAAAGCAATGTTAAGAGGGAAGTTCACAGAAATAAATACACTAAAAAGAGAAGAGACTTCAATACCATCTAATGATAAGATTTCACTCCAGCTAAAATGACTGTTATCAAAACAACAAAAAATAAAACCTGCTTGTGAGATTGCAGATAAAAGGGAGTTTTTATGCACTGTTGGTGGGAATATAAATTAGGATAGCTTTTATATAAAACCGTATGGAGGTTTTTCAAAAACTAAAAGTAGAACTACCATATTATCCAGTAATCCCACTATAGCATATATATCCAAAGGAAAGGAAGTCAGTACATTAAGAAATACCTGCACCCCCATACTTATTGTAACATTCAAAAGCCAAGATATGGAATCAACCTAAGTGTCCCTCAGTAGCTGAACAGATAAAGAAACTTTGGTTTATAAATTTCATGGAGTACTATTCAGCCATAAAAAGAATGAAATCCTATCATTTGCAGCAACATGGATGGAACTGAGGTTCATTAAGTTAAGTAAGGTAGCCATAGAAAGACAAATGTTGCGCGTGGAAGCTAACACAGTTGATCTTGTAGAAGTAAAGAATAATATAATTAGGCTGGGAAGGGTGGATAGATGGTATGAAGAGAGGTTGGTGAATGACTACAAACATATAGTTAGGTAGAAGAAATAAATTTTAATGTTTGATAGCATGATAGCACAGTAGGGCAACTATTGTTAACAATAATTTATTGTACATTTCAAAAAGCTAGAAGATATTTGAAATGTTTCCAAAACAAGGAAATAGTAAAGGTTTGAGGTGATGAATATGGCAAAACCCTGATTTGATCATCACATACTGCTTCCATGTATCAAAATATCACATGGATCCCATACATATATACAATTGCTAAGTATCAATAAAAGCAATCATGTTGTCAAAGAAAAACAAAACAAGACTTTGATGAGGACTGAAAGGTAGCCTCATTCTAGCAGCCTAAAGGCACTTGAATTTCTGAAAATGTATATTTCTTTAATTCTCCTTAAAGACAAGCACTGAAGATGCAAAACAGAGACCATTTAGTATAATAGTTTTTTATTTGGTTTTTATGGTTGTATTTGTACTTGTAGATTATACAGTCGTTGGTCTAACTTTGGTTGTATATTTTTAGATAAATGTTTGTAATAAATCATAATTGGTTAGTAATTAGAAATCCACACATACACACATTTACTTAGTAACACCAGGTATATTGTACATGATTCAGACCGTTTTAAATTCCTATCTGAGAGGTCAAAAGTTAATTTTTTCTTAGACTTTCATTTTTAATACTGGTATTTGGTTTTACTTTTTTTGTAACAACTAGAACATATTTTTCTTCATTATATTTTGAAGACATTGCAATTACCCTTTGAGTCTGCGTATGCTGTGTTTTCTGATACATTTTAATTTTGTGTAGAAACCAGAAGTTGTTATTTTTTTGAGACAGAGCCTCAAGCTGTCACCCTGGATAGAGCGCTGTGGCCTTACAGCTCACAGCAACCTCCAATTCCTGGGCTCAAGCGAGTCTCCTGCCTCCGCCTCCCAAGTACCTGGAACTACAGGCGCCTGCCACAATGCCTGGCTGTTTTTTGGTTGCAGCCGTCATTGTTGTTTGGTGGGCCCGGGCTGGATTCGAACCCGCCAGCTCAGGTGTATGTGGCTAGCACCTTAGCCCGTTGAGCCACAGGCACCAAGCCACAAACCAGAAGTTTTAATGTGGATAAACATGCCCAAAGTCAAACACACTGACGTTGTTTGCCACTTTAAACTGAATATATTATATGAATGAATATAATTTTTGTGGAAATCCTAAACATGAAGTGGTTAATTCAATGAAAAGGGGATTTGTTTACTTAATTACCTTTCTTCAACACATGATGTTTGCAAAAAAATAGCAGAAACTACATATCAGCTCTTCTGCATACATTATTTGTTATTTCTTTTCTTACCTTTTTTAAAGAATACATGTAAATATTTTCTTCAAAGCAAAAAAATAAAAAATCAAGCTCAATTTTTTTTTTTCTTTTTAATGAGATGGGGTATCATTCTGTCTCCCATGCAGGAGTACAGTGGCATGATTATACTCACTGTACATTGAACTCTTGGTTTCGTGTGATCCTCCCACCTGAGCCTCCTTAGTAACTAGGACTGTAGGTGCAGGCTACCATGCCCAGCTAATGTTTTCATATCCCAAGATTTTCACTGGGGAATGGTATATCACACATGGAAGGTGAGCTCAGAAAGGCTAATTTTGTCAAATTGGGATTTCAGTAGTCCCTGTAATGGTTCTAGAACTACTTGATGTTAGCTTACTGGCTTTTTGGTGTGTATAATAAAGGCCAGGGTCCTTGACCTGATTATCCGAGTCCTACATGGCCTGCCCCAACTTTGCACTTTAGGTATTTGCAGACACTTGTGTTTGTAGGTCACTCTTTTATGGCACAAGGTCCAAAATATAATTCTGGCCATTACCTTGTTCATTTTCCCTCACAATAAAATCTAATGATTTGATATGGTAACACAAAATATGAACAGTTTCATGATCTACCTCTACTTC
This sequence comes from Perodicticus potto, assembly GCA_963574655.1. Classification (NCBI taxonomy): domain Eukaryota; kingdom Metazoa; phylum Chordata; class Mammalia; order Primates; family Lorisidae; genus Perodicticus; species Perodicticus potto. The sequence goes on from CAUYRH010092979.1 coordinate 35,492, forward strand.
CCAATCTCATGTGGCTCCTGCCTCACACACTTGTCTGCACAGCACTAAGCCGCACAACATGGGGTCTGTCAGCCTCTTTGCTTTTCCACATGCTCTATGCACTGTCCCTTGTGTTTGTTTGTTTTGAGACTGAGTCTTACTTTGCTGCACTGACATCACAGGGCTCAAGCAAGCTTCTTGCCTCAGCATCCCGGGTAGCTGGGACTCCAGTTGCCCGCCACAAGGCCCCACGATTTTTCTTAAAGCCCACGTCTCAGCTCTTGCTTAGGCAGATCTCAAACTCCTGAGCTCAGGCAATCCACCCGCCTTGGCCTCTCAGAATGCTAGGATATAGGCGCGAGCCACCACACCCAGCTTTGTCCCTTATTTTAAAGTAATTTCTTCCTTATCCCACATTTCCACTCTAATTTCTAGACTTTAACCTGCTTAGTGTGAAGACTTTGCCCTTTCCTCTGGTTCTTCTCACCACCTAGTTTTCAGTAGGTGCTCCAAGAATTTTGTTGATTAAATAAATGAGCATACCCAAAAGGCCTTAGCTTAATGCTTCTCTGATTTTGCCCCCAGGGGACATTTCCAGTGTCTGGAGATATTTTGACAGGGGGACATGCACACACCTAATGGGTTGTGGCCAGGGATGCTGCTGAACCTCCTCCAATATGTAGGACAACAAAGAATGATCTAATCCAAAATGTCAGTATTGCCAAGGCTGAGAAACTCTGCCTTAGCTTTTATCCCTTGGGAACTGTCCTCCAAGCCAAGCTCCTTGCCACCCCAGTTCTGTTTGCACCTTACTGTGGCCCTTGGGAAACTCCTCTCTGATCATCACTTTGTTTTTCCATGTCCCAGTTTAGTTTGAGCTCCTTGAGGTCAAGAACCAGGAATCACTCAGCTTTGTGACTTTAGTGCCTGCTTTGTTCCTCAATGAGTAATAGTTGAGTAGAGGAATGGATGAAGAAAGTAAGGAATTGGGGGAGAAGAAGCTAATGGCATATTTTACCTTGTAATGTTTTAAACTTAGGTCAGCCCTGTATCCATATCTGTATTTGGTAGTTCTGATTAGAAACACTGAGAGACGCCAGGTGGAGAGTAAACTGAGAACTATATGCTAGAATCTGTTGGCCAGGATACTTGTTTCAAAGGCACACTGGATAATTGGCATGCAAGTTCATTTTGTTATGCATTTCTGCTCTGTATTAACTAGAATTTATATAGAAGAAGATAAAAGGAGTACTTATTTAAAGCATTTCTGCAGTGATAGAAACATTCTATATCAGCATTATTTAACTGCCATGCGAGTTGTATTTAATGTAAGGCTAGTTTGAGGCTTGGGCTTCGTGAAGCATATATAACTCATATGTCTCTTGACCTGTCTTCACCTAATAAAACACTGTGGCCCCAAGGAAAACTTTGTTTTTTGTAGTGTGGTAGTCTTTGTGTTAATACAATAGCCCTGGTCGCATACGGTTATTGAACCTTTAAAGTGTGGCTAATGCAACTGAAGAGTTCAATTTTCAAGTTTATGTATTTAATTAATGTAAAGTTAAATGGTCACATGTGGTCAGTGGTTACCATAATGGACATTGCAGATCAAGTCTATTTTTAGACTGATCCATTATATATGGTGGTCTTAGGAATGTTTTATTGGTCTTATCATGGTTCATTTGTGGCAGCAACAGACTAAAACAAAGTATTAAGAAATGAAAATGCAATGGTACAGTCCATTTTTCCAGGAAACCCCAGTGGTTCTGAGTCGTGTCATTTGATTGTGTGACAGATATAAGGCAGGTGTAAGGGCACAGCTGAAGCCAGACATCAGTTTCAGGTGTTCCTGAAGCTGATAGCCCATGGAGCAGAATTACCCCAACTGTGTAAAGCAGCGGTTCTCAACCTGTGGGTCATGACCCCTTTGTAACAATGAGAATATAGCCTGCATATCAGATATTTACATTACGATTTATAACAGTAGCAAAATTACAGTTATGAAGTAGCAACAAAAATAATTTTATGGTTGGGGGTCACCACAACATGAGGAACTGTATTAAAGGGTCACAGCATTAGGAAGCTGGTCTAAAGTGTGCCGTAACAATGCTTTATTATAAAGACTCCTGGAACCATTTTGACCTTTGGACAGACTCCAGGTGTACTGTGATCAAATAGGGATGAATATAAATTAATTCTAGAAGAGAGCCAAATTATAAAATTATAGACCCTAATGGGGAGAAAAGAACATCTTCTATTTGGAATTTACGTTGATGGGGCATAATTTCTTTTGGTAAGCTTTTTAGTTGGTAATAAATAAAGTAAAATCCTGTACCTCAACAAACAAATATCAACCGAATGCTTATTGCTAGGGCCCCAGTATCAGGAAGCACTGGGCCACATTTAAGAAGACTGTTGACACAACCCTAAACTCTGTGGGGCTCACAATCTTTTGCATAAAATACAGTTGTTTGAAGATAGGATTGTTTTTATGCCTATCCTATTTCTCACTTATGCCTTTGGCAAAATAGCCTGTGGTATTTAGTATATGTTTATTCCCATACTGGATATCCGATTGTGGATATAAGGCAAGTGGTGTAATAGCTTACTTTCTGTGTAGTAAGATTTGGGTGAAATTGTGATAAATTTATATTCTTACTTTGAAACTGTAAAGAAAGTACTAAGCAGTATTTAAAGTAAAATGCCATTATTCACTTAATATTATTAAATGTCTTAATATTTAAATTAGATGGTTACTTTGTAATCTATCCTATTAAATAATATAACATCATATTTTGTAATACAAAACATAATATGAAATAGCTACGGCAAAATACATGTAAGTACCTACAATATAAAATATTAAAAATAACCCTACTACAAAGATGCTTTTGCTTGAAAGTACACCATCATTCTTCCAGTGGAGTTTCCCCATGGCTTTTCTCAGGTTGGCAGTAAGATCAGATTAGGAGTGTGAGTAAAATATTATTGCAATCAATTAAAGCATTAGGCTCATAAATCGATCAGTAATTTTTCAAGAACATGATAGGTCATGATGTCTTTTCATTTTGTTGAAGAAAAATGTGATAGCTAAGATGAAAAGACATGTTTATTTTTGTGTCAGACATTCTGTGATTAGTTAATTAAATATTTTCATCAGTTCCGGTGACCTCTTGTCTCTCAGCTGCATATTTACTTTCCCAACTGCGCCTTCCATCCTTCTGGTGGCAGTAAGAGAAACCAGATTCTCCTTGGCCCCCTGGGCTATGTTTTATCTAACTCAGGAGCGCCTCCTGCCAGGAGGGCTTCCATTGGGCAAGGAATAATCCTAAAGGTCTCTGTTTTGTGAAAAGTTCATGGCAGGTCAAGTATTTGTCAGTATATTTTTTAAAGGCTTGGTTGAGCTAATTTAATTTCTTATGTTCATTAATTCCTCTCCTTTCACCTCCACCCCCCTCTGAATAAATGGCCCTTCACACGAATCCAATTTAGCTTCAATACACCTTATTCACACTGCCTTTTATTGCAGGCCACATTCCAGCCAGCTGGAGGTTGCCCGACTGCCTCAGGTTTCCCGATTTAGCTCTGGAAATGATTTCAGCATGGCAAAAACTTTTCACTGGCTAATTTGGAAAACAGGATCCAATTTGTGAAGAAAGTCCAAAATGGCAACTGAGAATGAAAAAGTGATGGAGAAGGTTGGGGCAGGGAAGCAAAGATGGGAAACTTGGTCATTCTCTTCTGATACTCCTTCTCCACTACGCCCCACTTCCGTTCTCTTAAATTGAGTTCTGGTGGGGATGAAGTGAAGCGGGAGCTGAAGCCGAGAGTAAGTTCTTAGCCTTGCACTTTTGTCACCCTCCTTGGGACTGCTCTTCTTAGCCCCAGTTTCATTGCAGGACTGATATAAACAAGGGACTAGTGTGGAACTGTGGGGGCCGCTAGAAGGGAGTGGCTGCAGTGGGCAGGATGAGGTCTGGTGCTGAGGCCAAGTTGCGAGGTCTTATCTGGTTACAGCTGGAGGAAAGGAAGCAGTGTGCCGCTGAGTGAGGATGCACATCCATTCGGAATCAGCTGAGGTATCAGCCCTTTGCATTCACACCATTTATCTTAAAGCCATCCTGCTGTATTTGAGTCTGCCTATTAGATCCAGAAGTTATTTTTAAGTATTTCATTCAGGGTGCCAGAAGCTTAATTAAAAGTGGATTTATTGCTGGCTTTGAGAAAAGATATGTGACTGAAATGCATACAGGCAGATTCCAGATTCCTGAGGCCAATTGATTTCAAGTCTAGGATTAACATATTTCTAGGGAACAGTTGGATGTATGTTATGTTTTTCTCTTTGGGTGTATAATTCAGTCTTTCTCAAGAGAAAAGAAATAAAATATTTAAATGTGAGCATACGTTAATAGTAGGTACTACTGATAGCTCTACTATGTTGTTACTATTATGCAGCATTTTTAGTATCAAAATAAGAAAATTGAATCATTATAGTTTTCCCTTGAGAGAACACTAAATTTTAAATAATTTTAAAAGTCAGATACCTGCAGAAGTTAACCACTGATCATAACAAGTTATATGTTTACTCATATCATTAAGGCATAAAACTCTGGAATGTTGTTAGTCCGTTTGATTTTCAGAGTCCTTCGGTTTTATTTGCCAGTTTGGCCTTTGGGAGAGTCTTCCTGTTGTCATAGATCCTTAGGCCCTGGATTATTATCCATCATCCTAGCCCAGTGGTTCTCAGATTTCTAGCTTGCATGGAGTGACTTAGAAGTCTTATTAAAAAACTGATTTTTAATGTGTGTTTAAAATAATCAATTCATGTACCATAATTTAGTAATCCATTTGTATACCATGGAATATTATGCAGCCTTAAAGAAAGATGTCCTCCAATTCTAAACATTTTATAATTTTAACCTATGAAGATTTAAAACTAATTTCAGGCATACCAAGTAGTTTAAATGGCCTTCAAGACATTTGTACTTTCATGTTTTTGTTTTGTTTTGTCTATGTCCTGGGCAGAAGAGATGTCAGTAGCCTGGTAATAGTAGTGATTCAACAGTCTCCCCTTATTCACAGTTTCATTTGGTCACCCAAGTTCCAAATATATTAAATGGAGAATTTGTAAGTTTTAAATTGAGTGCCATGGTCTATAAGTGATAAAATCTCTTGATGTCCTGCTTATCTCGAGGGTGTGAATCCTTTCCCTTCGTCCAGCATATCCACACTATCTATGCACCCACCAGTTTGTCACTTAGTAGCCCTCGTGGTTCTCAGGTCTACTGTCATGGTGTCAGAGTGCTTGTGTTCAAAGAATGCTTCCATTCCAAACATCAAGGTTAGCAATGCTGGCAACTCGGAAGTGCCAAAATGAAGCTGTAAAGCGCTTCCTCTAAGTGAAAACATAGATGTTCTTGACTTACCTAAGAGAAAGAAATCATATGCTGCGTTTGCTAAGATCTACACTAAGAACGAACCTTCTGCCCATGAAATTGTGAGGAAGAAAAAAGAAATCCACGCTAGTTTGAAGTGTTTAGTTACGGTGGCAAAGGCATGAAATTAGTGGGTAGAAGACATGAACAGAAACATGTCCCCATTGACAGCAGTCAGGTTCAGTGCCATGGGAGGTTCCACCGGGGTTTGTGGAACCATCCTCAGTGAATAGGGGGAACTGCAGTATTCAGATCCCAACACTAAAATCTTTGTAAAGGTGAATTTAGCTACTGAGTTAATGGTCTTGCAAGAAACTTACATACCAGTGCTTCTTCCTGTGTTTAAATAAATAAGCGAAACAGTACAGATGTAATTGAATTCCCCTCTAAACTACCTCATTCCATTTCTCCCCACTTCCTGAGGTGGCCATTTTCCAGAACTTGCATGTATTACTGTATGACAATATTCACAAATAATGTACTGAATTTTTTAATGTTTATAATCTTTAAGTAAATTCTAGTATACTGCATACTGTGAGATTTCACACTGTACTTTTGAGTTGATATATGTGGTCATGTACTATTTCTTTGTATAAAGTAACTACCTTGTATTGATCTACTTAGCTAGTGACTTACCTTTAAGCAGATTCTATACTTTTGCTATTAGAAACAATACCTTAGTTTGTTTTATTACCTTGAAAAAAGGTAAAAAAAAGGTAAAACAGGTTTTATTTTACCTTGAATAGTTTTATTTGGGTATCCTTTTGCTTATTTGCCAAGAGTTTCTAGACTGTGTACCTAAGAGTAAATCTTAGTATGAGTGTAGATGGGAAAGACAGGAGGAGGGGAAGCCCAAAACAGGCAGTGTGGATGAACAGGATGGTGAGTAAGAGAACACACTGTAAAAACAAGGGTAACCACAGGTGTCACAAGAAACATAACAGAAATGACACAGGCCACGCTATATGCCACTACAGTTTGCCTCTGCCCCTGGAGTCTTTCTTTGGGCAACACTGTGCATCAGGGACTAAACGTAGAAGGTGAAAAATTCCCCTGGCTGGCAACAGGGAGGAGACAACATCCCCATTGGTCGAGAAAAAAAGAAGTGATAACATCATAAAGGAAGAGACCAAACAGGAGAGAAGGGGATGACACAGAAAGCCTGGGGCCTCTGTTCATTTGAACGTGTGTGCACTCCTTCCTCTTAGGAGGGCACTGTCGCTAACTCACAAACTTCTTCGAAAGCTCACTTCTCTTTTGTGTCCCTGCTTTCATTCTCAATTGTGAGGAGACAAGAACCAAGGTGTTCACATCAACCACTGGTAACATTGGGGTGTAGTCATCTCCAGCTTTACTATATGAAATTTAAATTGCACTCCAAATGGCTGTGCTAACTTACACTCCCATTAGCCATTTATGGGAGTTCATGTTCCCCTCCAACTCCTTATTACTTAGTATTGTCATATTTGTTTTTCCTCTTACAATTTGGTGGGTATGAAACTGTGTCCAATTTTGTTAACTATAAGTATTTGGAATTTTTTTTAATTTACACATTTATGGAAATTTTTTTTTTTTTTTTTGAGACAGAGTCTTACTTGGTCATCCGTGGTAGAATGTAGTAGTGTCTTAGCTCACAGCAACCTCAAAATCTTGGGTTCAAGCGATCCTGTTGCCTCAGCCTCCCACATAGCTGGGACTACAGGCACCTGCCACAATGCCCGGCTATTTGTTAGAGACAGGGTCTCACTCTTGCTCAGGCTGGTCTCAAACCTATGAGCTCAGGCAATCCACCCACCTCAGACTCCCAAGTGCTGGGATTACAGGCATGAACCACCTGCCTGGCCCCACATTTATGAAATTTTACAAAGCAATTGATATTTATTTATTTATTTATTTAGAGACAAAGTTTCACTTTGTCACCCTCATGATATGTGCATGGAGCAGCACACTTTCCTTAAAGGTAACATTTTAATTTTGAAATAACTTGAGAGTCACAAGAATTTGCAAAATAGTACAGAGGGTTCCCATGTATCCTCCAGGGAAGTTGCCTTGGTAATTCAGATACTCACCTTATTCAGCCTCTGTCAAGTTTTCATAGACATTCCTTTTTTAAAAAGCTTTGTTAAGATGTAATTCATATACTACATGGCATGCAATTCAGATACCCAGAAATAACCCACCCATTAGGGGGGTGGGGTCTTGGTGTGTGTCACACCTTTTGGGGGCAAAACACAATTGTAAGAGGGACTTTACCTAACAAATGCAATCAATGCAACCTGGTTTCTTGTACCCTCAATGAATCCCCAACAATAAAAAATAAATAATAAATAAAGATACTAAAAAAATTAGTATATTTGCAGAGTTGTGCAGCCATCAATATTTTCTAATTTTAGAACATTTTCGTCTGCTCAGAAAGGACTAGTACCCATTTATGTTTAGTGTTGATTCTCCTCCACACAGCCCTAGGCAATTTCTGGTTTACCTTGCTCTATAAATTTGCCTAATACCTTCATCTATATCGTAGTACATGTCAATACTTCATTCCTTTTTATTGCCAAATAACATTTTCTTGTATTGATATACATGTGCCACACTTTGGGTATCTGTTCATCAGTTGATGGGCATTTGAATGATTTCCACTGTTTGGCTACTATGTATTGATATAAAGTACATATTGATATATTTTTATGAGTATATAAAAGTTTCATAAAATTTGATCATATAGATTAAAATAAATATTATAACTAGAATACAGAACTCTTTCATCACAACTAGTGAAGTCCTCCATGTTACACCTTAAAAGTCACATACTTTCCTGCACCCAACTGGTACCCACTGATTGGATCCCCATCAGTATAGTTTGTTACCTTGAGAATAATATGCAAATGGAATCATAAAATCCTTAATTCCTTTGAGCTTGCCTTTTTTCATTCAGAATACTGCTCTTGAGATCTATGCAAGTTGTCGGATGTATCTGTATTTTGTTTCTATTTATTGCTGAGAAGTATTCCATAATTTGAAAGTACCACAGTTTATTTATCCACTGAAGAACATTTGTATTATTTCCAGTTTGGGGATATTACAAATAGATCCAGTTCCCCTACATCCTCTACCAGTAGTTGAAACTGTTATTTATTAATTTCTATTTGAACCATTCTTATAGGCATGTAGTGGTATCTCATCATGGTTTTATTTGCATTTCTGTAAAAACTAATTGTATGAGTTTTCAATTACTGCCATAAGAAATTACAACTTTGGCAGCTTAAAACAAGGCAAATTTATTATTTCATAGTTCTGTAGGTTAAAAGTCTGATATAGGTCTCACTGGACTGAAATCATGGTGCAGGCAGGGTTATGTTTCTTTGTGGATGATGATATCTTAGAAACTACCTTTAGGGTTCCAACAGGTGATGTTATCAATGGAGAAAAGTTGAGAATCTTTTCATTACCAACTATGCAGAGAAAGTTAAGACTCTCTTTATTTTGAGACAGAGTCTCACTCTTGCCCTGGGTAGACTGGCATGGTGCCATAGCTCACTGCAACCTCAAACTTCTGGGCTCAAGTGATCCTCTTGCCTCAGCCTCTTGAGTAGCTGGGACTACAGGTGCCAGTCATAATGTCCAGCTAGTTTTTCTATTTTCAGTAGAGATGGGGGGTCTCACTCTTGCTCAGGCTGGTCTTGAACTCCTGAGCTCAAGCAATCCACCCAACTCAGCCTTCCAGAGTGCTAGGATTGCAGGTGTGAGCCATCACAGCAGGTCAAAGTTAAGAATCTTTACAACCACCAGCTATGGTGTGTTATACGAGTGGTTTCAGAACCTGATAATTCAAAGTGTAATATTAAATTTTGACTAAGATATATTTGGGTGTTGATTGATTTTATTGTGTTTGGGGTTTTCTCAGTTCTTGAATTTGTAGGATTGTGTCTTTCATCAAATTTGGGGAGTTCTAAGCCATTGTTTTGTCCATTATTTTTCAGTCCTGCATTGTTTTTTCTTTTGTGAAACTTTAATAACACAAATTAGATCTTTTGATATTATCCTATTATTGCCTGCAGCTCAATTTATTTTTAAAAAGCTATTTTCTTTCTGTTTTTTAGAGCAAATAATTTCTACCAACATATCTTAAATTTCACTGGTTCTTTCCTTGCCATCTTTATTCTGCTATTGAGCTCATCCAGTGGGTAATTTAGATTCTGTATTTTTCAGTTCTAGAATTTTCATTTTCATCTTTTTTACATATTCTATTTCTTCGTTTTTTCTTAAATTTTTTTTTTTTGTCTCTCTGGAATTCCTCTAAAGGTATCCATTAATGTTTTCCTCTGTGACAGTAGATTTTTCTATTTCTTTTCAGTCTCTTAATCTGTTCCACAAGTGCCCATAATGGTTTGTTAAACCATTTTTTGGCTTCTTGAAAATCACATGCAAACAATTACGTTGTGTCATATTAGCATTAGCATCTGTTTGTTATCTTTTCTCCTTTGAATTCAGATTTCCCTGGTTCTTGATATAACCAATAATTCTATCCTGTATTGTGAAAATTTTGAATATTGTTTTAAGACCCTAGTGAGAGTTACCTCCACATTATTGAGCAGGGGATTATAAAACAGAATTCTATGCTAAGGATTTGTGGGCAAGGAACATCTTCCTGTTACTGCAAGAAAAGGGTCAAAATCTAAGTAATGCCCAAAATCTCTGCAGGGAGGGAGGAGTGCTCCCTCTGGCTTCACTGGGCATGTGAGCATGAGAGTTCTGCTCATAGGGTGTGTGGGCAGGACACCTTCTTGTTACTATGGAGGAGAGGGTGGATGCTGCGAGGCTCTGCCCACTGGTTCTGCCATCACAGTGCCCTGTGGTAGGGGAGGGATGTAGTGTTTTTCTTGGTGTTCACCCAAGAATGGGCAGATATGGGTTTCTGTCTTTCGGGCCACCTTTTTCCTCATCTTCTGGCTAGAGAAAGCAGACTTTTCATGGGAGTATTTTCTGTCTGTGACTATTGGTATTTTTAGGTTGTGGCCTTTTCTAGCCCCCAGGCCAAGGCATTTGTGAAGCAACAAAAAATCAAGGAATCTCACTCCCAGGCTGTTCCTCAAGTCCTGAGGCTCCGGGTCATTTTGCCCTCTTTGCTCCTCCTTTTAGAGCAGTGGTTTTCAACCTTTTTAATCTCACTCTACACTTGAATCTATATGTTAAACTTCCACACACATTTAAATTTTGTTGATTAAAAAAAAGAATGAAAAAAAAAGAATATACTTACTGTTCTTTGAACTTCTTTTGAAAATAATTTAATTAATGATCTTTAAGAATTTTTGTGGCACACCTAAGATCCTTTCATGGCACACTGGTTGAAAATCACTTTTTAGAGTCTTCCATAAGGGTCATAATTCTTGTCCAGGATATTTTGTTGTGATTAGTGGGAGGAATAAAATGAAATATGTTTACTCTCTTATGACTGGCAGTAGAAGTCCCCAGAGCAGTACCCTTTTTAATGTGTTCCTTTTCATGTTGTAGTAGGTTTTTCCCTTGTTTTTCTTTTGTTTTGTTTTGTTTTGTCTCTCTAGAATTCCTCTAAGGGTATCCGTTAATGTTTTCCTCTGTGACATTTTAAATGACATATCTTCTCTGTTATTTCTAGTTATTCAGTGTTGAAAGGAGAAGCTTCCACATGGGTTCAATTTGTCATCAAGAAACAAAAGATAAAGAATGGTTTTTTTCCCCCTGTGAACTTATTTACATGTAATAGCTTTACAAAATATAAAAATTAAATCATTGGAAACACAGGTAACAAATTATGCTGATTGAGAGTTACAAAATCATATGCAAAGGAATACTAGTTTAAGCAAAATGTATGGATCAATTAATATATTGTTTGAATAATTAAAACTGGGATTATTCTGGTTTTACATTTATAAAGAAATAACCACAGATACAAAATGTGCTGTTGGATTGAGCTGCTTATGGGAAATCAGACAGCTATTGATTTGGGAATCAACTATTGTTGACTCCATGGCAACCGTTGAGATTATACAAAAGGTGAATGAGAAGGGAGAAAGAAAAGAATTTAGGTGAGAATATAAAGGGAAACCCAGAGAAGACAGAAAGAAAGGAAGTCTCAGGGGGCTTTCTAAGATTTGTCAGAGGTTTAAGAGTTAGACTGGAGGATCAGTGAGCTCTATGTAACTTTTGAGCCAGAAAGAAATATAATTGTTATGAAAAGCAACCCCAGAATTATATAACTTGTCTTCAATGTAATCATCCATTATAATATTTGCTGTTACTTATCATTTTACCTCTGAAATTAACATGGACAGTTTGAAAAAGAAAAATAAATTATGACAGCTGAGCAGAGGTAAGGATTTTAATTAAAGTGGAAAAGATGCCTTATTGCATTAAATAGCTTAGACAAATTATTTTATCTGATAAGTATGAGTTTAAGGCAGATGGATAAAAATTTTATAGCTTAGTAGAAAAAATCATTAGGACAAGTTTCCAACATATTTGTAAAAATTTCTTGTTTATTTACTTTCTTTATAACAGTTCAATCCCTGGCTATATATTCAAGACTATGAATTTAGAGGTTTTCTGTTAGTCTATGAAATCTGTTTGAGTAAATTGAAAGCTAACATACAGCCTGCCCTAGTACCTGAAAGTTAATTACCTTAAAAATCCTGAATATTATTTGTACATAAATGACTCACATACTTTTTTAGCAATTACAATAATGTTAGTAATAACTAGTAAACGTTACTAGAGATTCTGTTAGACCTAGATTAATAAATAAATTAAAATTACAATTAGCAGCTTGTGAGCAAATGATGCTTGAAAACAACAAATGCAAACAGTGCTTGAAAACAATGCCTTAAACATCTCCCAGATTTTGTAATTATTAATTAGCAAACTACTCTTTCACAGATTAAATCAAGGCAGCTTCAAAGCAGTTAATGAAATTATCATAAATTTGAAATGAGTCTGTTCTAAATTAGTTCTGTTCTAAAGTTAAAAGCTTGATTTATCTTTTCTTAAATACTGTTAATTTTCTTTTCCTGAAACCTTCCCTTAAGTTTGACAATTTGTTAAGAGTTAACTTTTTTCCCCATGAGACACATTAACAGTAAATTGAACTTATTTAATGACTGGTGTAGGAATTCTGTGCACCAGCTTTGAAGACATTTTATGTTACCTACCTTGACTTACAAAGATCTTAATTTATACAAACTAGAGGAAGGTAAGGCATTTTATGTTTATTGTCAATGATAAGTTATTCTTCTCAATATTAAATTCTAAATTAAAACCTATAAAGAACATCTAGCAAAATCTTCAGCCTACTTTATGGTCAAAGTGTGTTTCCTTTAGGAATACTGCCACATTCTGAATTTTCTGTTACAGCTGAAAAATTAAATGACACCTTAGAAGAATTAGGAAAAGATTAATATTGGGTGGTAAAATATTTGAAAATACAGACTTGACTGTTTTCTATTTCTTTTCAAATATGACTTTATACCTATTATTTCAACATACAGAATCATTCCTATTATAGCCATATTTTATTCTGGAGATATCCAGAGTGCAGCTGTGTACAACGAGGGGTGTTGGGGATGTCATTTATAAGGAAAACAATAGTAATGATGTTCCTTGGAGCTCCTGGCTCCTGTGCTTACCCCTATGCCTGATATTCAGATTTCCAAGATCAATAGGGTAGGTATGCTCAGCTAGTTAGGAAAATGGATATATGTAAACATAATTTTTATAGAATCAAAAAAAAAAAAAAAACCCAGCTAGGTGTTGGTGGATCATACAGGTAATCCTAACACTTTGGGAGACTGAGGGAGGTGGATCACCTGAGTTCAGGATTTTAAGACCAGCCTGAGCAAGAGGAGACCTTGTCTCTACAATGTATGCAATGCTAATATGAAGCTAGTAGACAAAGTAATCTACTAAAAAATAGAAAAAACTAGTTGGGCATTGTGATGGCTGCCTGTAGACCCAGCTACGTGGGAAGCTGAGACAAGAGGATCTCTTATTAGCCCAAGAGTTTGAGATTGCTGTGAGCTGTGATGCCATGGCACTCACAAAGTGAGACTCTGTCTCAAAAAATAAAAAAGAGAAAATTTTAAAAAACAATAGTAAAATATGTCCAAAACTATGGTAGTACAAAGGAAGAATTTACAAATCTAAAGGGATCCTTTCAGCCTTATGGCCTCCTCTGCTTTTAAAAACAATCAGGGTTGCCTATCATGGCACATGTCTGAAGTTCTTGCTACCTGGGAGGCTGAGACTAGAGGATTGCTTTCAGCCCAGGAGTTCCAGGCTGCAGTGAACTATAGTCTTGGTTATGAATAGACACTTCACTCTAGCCTGGGTAACATAGCAAAACTCTGTTTTATTTAAAAAAAAAAAAAGAAGAAGAAAAAACAAAAACAAAACTGAGGGCAAGTCTTCGTAATTGAAATAGTGAAGTTTAATTATAGTAAGCTGCCATTTACTGTTATCATGTCCCAAGCCCTATGCTAAGTATTAAGCGCTATGTTCTAACTGACTGAGCAAACCAGCTACCTTGTTATGCCAAGTATTTAATGTACCCTCCTTTTATATAATTGCCATGACAATCTCATGTCACCAATTTTCTTATTATCCCCATTCTACTGGTAAAGAATTTGAAGTTTGGAGAGGTGAAATAGCTAGTTGTTGAAAGTGTAAGGGGGTTTCGGTTTAGGTCCATTTACTCCCTGTTCAAAGATCCAATTATTGAGACAATGAAGACTGTCAAAGAAGAAAGGAATTTTCAATATGAAAGATGTCTTACTGGGAGAATAGACTAAGCTGCCTCAAATCTGTCTTTCCAACTAATGGGGATCATGGGCTTTTAAAGAAGGAGTCACATGCCTTGAGGTAGGTCATGGTGTAACTAACAAAGGGCTCCATGCTTTGGGGACAGGTTGTGGGGTGATGGTGAATCTTAGCATCAGGAAGTCTGCTGAGGAGACTTCAGAATCTCAGCTCCTTTGTCATACAGAAAATCTATTGTTTCTAGGAAACAACTCAAAATTTCAAGTAGTTAGTTAAGGGAGAGGATTATATGGAAATCATTGAAATTTGTTCAACAGGGAATAGTTCCATAGTCAAGGCCACACAGTTCTTCTAAGAGGAAGGGTGGTGTGGTAGGGAGTTGGGTTTAGCAGGTGATAGCATGTAGCAGGCCTCTTTTAATGTGACAAAGTGTGTAGAGTACCTGATCTCTGTGTAGGAATTGGGTACTTAATGACCAGGTTTAGGTTTATGGATTACTAAAGGGTATTTTGAGGGAGTTACAGAACATTAAAGAAATAAAATCCAGTCCTGGGGATACCACCCTAAAGCAGTGGTTTGTGTGGAAGCAGTATAGCCTACTGCAACCCAATTTGTGTGGGGATTCAAATCCTGGCTCCACTAACATTTGTGACCTTGAGAAAGTTATTTAATCTCTCCACTCTTATTTCTCTCCATGAAAAATACATGAATTATTCCTTGTGAAAATTCAGTAATAAGTGCTTAATAACCATTAAAGTTCTTAATATTGACCTCAGGGAATGTGGTAACGTGAGTTGAGGAACAGAAATCATGAATCCTCAGAAACGCTATAAAATAGTGTGTGTGTGTGTGTGTGTGTGCGCACTTATATGTGTTTATAGAACTATAGAGAAGTGAGTTTGCAAAAAAAAATTCATATTATTTAATAAATTTTAAATCAAATTAAACTTGACCTCTAGTTCCCATTCTGCCTTGGATGGCAGGTAGTTTAAGTTTCGTCATTATTGACACTCTCCTAGCCTCACCCCCAGGCAGTACAAAGGTTCTTGATCTTTTGGGGGTGGTGGAGAGTGACCCATGAATGGATTGGTAGGTTATGCTCTGTACAACCTTAGGGGCACCATTCACATCCCAAGAGGCTGGACCACATTCTTGGAAAAGGAAGGAGGAAAAAATAGAGCATGAAACAACTCACCAATTAACATTTCAATAAATTATCCAGCTATATGCATTTTGAGAGAAGAAGAGGGTCCATACCTTTCATTACATTCTCAATGCAAAGAGGGAGGCTGATTTGATCCAGCAAAAGAGATGGGTGTCAAACCTCTGTGCTCCACAAAGCAGGAAAACATCACATTTGCATTGATTATAGACCCTTTTCATAGTGCTGACACATCTATGAGCTTTGAGTGGCCTCATTATTTTTTTATTAAATTGGGTCAGGGTGGGGGCCCCCCATTCAACCTAAATGCAGATGGGGTCATTGTGAATGAACTGCAATATACACAATAGGTAATAAATTCTGGGAAATGAAATCTGTCATCAGACCACTCTTTTACACAACAAAAACCGAGATGGAGTATAACATTGGGACTCGAGGCAAAATAGTCTCCAAGATAAAAAGAGGCAGAATTGCATTCATTGAGTTATAAAGCATTTAGGAGGCCTCTTCTGTGGACAGCAAAGGAAAGGGCCAGTGCTAATTCAGTAAAAACATATAAAACTACTGAACAGAAGACCATGCATGCAATGGAGAGAGCTTGTGGAATACACAACGGTTTCACAAATAAATGTGGACACCTGAATAGTTACATCATTATCAGCCTCATCTTCAAATACAGGGAAAGAGAAAGAGCTTTCAGAAGAGTAGTAGGAAAAACACTCAGGTTAATGAAGGGAGCCTGCACTAAGTCATATCTGTCATTTTAAGTGCTCATTACAATGATTATTTTTAACTATCATTTAATTTTGTACAAAATTCAATTGATCAGACCTAGAGCCATGATTAATCACTTGAGTCTGACTAGATGTAAGTGGGTACTAATGAGCAGTACTCAGATATCCAAGTCCCATTTTTAGCATTGTTCTTACAATAAGCAGCGTCCACATTCTGCATCCCCTTGCCTTCCGATTAATCTGGAATTCCCTATTTTGTGACAGTTCAATTTAGTCTTTTGTTGCTTTAATTCCAGGTTTCGTTCATGATTAAAAAAAAAATCAGGGCTCTTAGATTTTTGACACGCCATACAATCATACTTTCCATTTCTTTATCATTACGAAAAATAATCCATCTGGTAAAATGGCTGCAGGTTCTTTAGCAGCTTGTTGACGGCATGGTGTAATGTCCAAAATTTTATATTCAGAGTTGGACAGATTTAAATTATATAAGTTATGTCTTGTTAAGTGGGAGAACAGTATCCATATCTACCTTACGGTGCTATGGGTAATGTGAGTAAAATGTTTAGCACAGCATTAGAATATGGTCAGTGCTGAATAGTTTTCTCATTTTAAAGTAAAGTTATAAAACAGTTGATATACAGACTATTTTATGGAATCTCTGAGCTAGTAAGACCCTCCAATAAGGAAACTGAAGGCCTGAGAAGGGAAAAAGACTTACCTGTGATCAAATATCTAGTTTCCTTGATTAGTAACTATTTTGTTATCTGAATGAAGAAATGACAACATCGCCAGAAACCAATTTCCTTCATGTCAAGTAATTTTCTGTCTCCTACAAGTGTGGCCTAGGACCTACAGGTGACAACGTGAAATGTTAAATGTTAAAAGAATGAAAAAATGTGTATGAATTTCTCTTCTTAAATATATTTTTCTTTGAGAAATATGTAATGATCGCACTTTAAGCTTAATCAATTTAACTTGTTTATTTAGTTAGAAATGACATTAATTTCTTGTTCCAATCAATTGCCCATGGATACTTTTATAATTATTATCTGTTACATATTAAAGAAAAAGACTAAGTCACCCGTGGCTTATAAGAAGAAATAGTAATGCGTTTAATTGTTGGCTCATTGCTCATTCATACAAAAAATAGAATTGTTGGAAATAAATTCATAGACATATAATGTGGCTCTTCGGTATACTTCAGATGCTCAGAATTTAGTAAATTTTATTTTCCATTGTATCAGTCTTATCAGATTCATATACCAAAAATGTCTAAATGGTAGATTTCCACATAAAAGAAGAGGGCATTATGATGTATGAATTCTAAAACAGTGGTTTCTGAGAAATTGCACTTTGGCTTATACAATTACCACACACGCCTCCCATACTGGGCCCATGGGGCTCCAAGGTTGGTCACCACAGCAACAGATTCTAAATAGAGTAGCCCCATCCTAATACTGTGTGCATAGAACCACCTCTTGAAGGAAGTTTTAGGTTTTTATTTTAAACATAGGCCCACAAATTACAGACGTACAGTTTCTGAGCATTTGTTCTAATTTTCTTGTAAGTGTAATGTGACCGCTAAAGGCCTGGGCATACACAATTTCTTACATAGCAAAGGAAATATAAGGCAAACATTTAAATACAGATTGCTTTTTTATTCTGAGCACCATTTTGAAAAGAAGAAGAAAATAATCTTTCAGAATAAAAAACACATGAAGGCATAGCTATGGGAGGAAATCAGATTTCTTTGATCTTTTACTGCAATAAGAATTTTTATGCTTATTTTTAAAAGACTCTAAAAATCCATAGATCTAAGCAAATAAAACACAATTTTTCTATTAACATTTTTTTCAAAGAATGAACAAACACTTGTTGAAAGGGCCACATTCATAAATCTTGTGCAATAAAATTCTTTTTTTTTTTAAATCAAGAAAGCAGAGAGTACACAGATTTACTCAAGATTCCCCATCTACCCCCACATCTCCGGGAGGCTAGTAAGAATTTGCCGAGGCTTTGCTGGCAGCCCCTTTCTCATTTCCTGTTTGCTGTTGGAACAGACCTCACAGCTGTGGTGACTGAATCTAAGAAGAAAGGCTGATAATGCTTGGTCAGTACATAATAGGACTTTCCAAGGCACTACCCCATCCATTAACTCATCTGAAACTAAAGGTCAGGTTTTCTCCCATTAGGAAAGGCATCTTAAATGTTTTATTTGAAATTCCTTTTTAATCCACCACCAAACAAGAGAAAGTAATTCACACAATAACTCACAGGTTCTCTGTTTACCAAGTAAGCTCAGCTTGAAATTTATTTTGTTTCAGAGCCCTTAATTCAACTTCTTTTTTATTACATATTTCCATTTTCAGCCATCTACCCTTGACATCATATTGATTTAGTTCTTGTTAACTTCCTTGAAGCATCTCCCTTTTTCCTGTCCCATTTGGCTTATTTCTTAGTGTGTTTTCTTATGTATTGCTCCTTCAGGATAAGCAGCAGTCCTGTGACTCAGGAAGGACCTTCATTTTTAACTCTGGTTTACAGAAGAAAAGACAGAGGATCTCACCAACCAGTGAGAAAACACAGTTGGCGTTTGAGTCAGGTTTGCTTTCCCGCCAGAGCTCCAGGGCCAAAGTTGTAGTCCCATCTCTTTCCTGCAGGCTTTATTATTTGCAATACAGTGTGGATTTCATGTTCTTGGCCTTCTAACTTACACAAAGAGGAGGCAGGTCTTGGGTGGCACCTGTGGCTCAAGGAGTAGGGCACTGGCCCTGTATACCAGAGGTGACAGGTTCAAACCCAGCCCTGGCCAAAAACTGCAAAAAGAAAAAACAACAAAAAAAGAGGAGTTTGATCTGGAGTGGCTATTTAGGACCTTCTACACTGCTTAGCAGACTGCCTCCATTCTTTTAGGCTATATTTAAAAATGAAGAAATGTCAAAACAGGGCTGTGCCATACTTGAAATGTTTACTCTTAGCTATAATTACATTTGTATGAGGGATGGAGGCTCTTGCAACGTATCAGTGTTTCGCCGTGAACGTAGGTATCTAAACTCTTTTGGAAATAAAAGCAAATGTCTAATTGGGGGCCGTAAGTGAATTTGCAGTCCCGGCTTAATCCCCCTTGTCTCATAAAGGAATATCCCTAAGTTAACAGTAGGAGTTCAGAGGACAGCCATGGTGGCAACAGCAGAGTTGACTTCAATTGGGGCAAAGATGACAAGTTAATAACAGCTAACACCTTTGGACGATTTATTGCGTGCCAGGGACCATGCCAAGTATTTTATGTGTGCTAACATTTTGCTTTCTCAGGCAGGTACTATTATTACGCAGATTTTTACAGACAAAGAAATTGAGGCACACAGAGGTTAAACAATTGGTCCAAGGCTGCACAACTGGCAATATTATTGAGTCCATAGTCAAGTACTGCGCCGTTCTGTCACCAACAAGACACAATGCAGAAAACATAAGGACCAGAGGAGAAATGTGAGTGTCTCAGATGCACAGCTAAGGGGGGCGAGTGTGTGGGTGAGAAGGGAACCAGGAGGAAACTCACAATCTCAGTCACAACCTAGGTGAGGGGTTAGTCACTTCTGGTATTTTGCTTCTCCCCCAATCTGTGGGCTGTCCCCAAGACTGAATGAAATGGTAAACGAGGTTTATATCTGTGCTCATAATTTTTCCCTATGGACTGTGCAATGTGTTCAAAATGGAAAATGCCATTTTTCAATGACATAGAATCAGGGCAGTTTCACAGGGCCCTGTGCTCAGAATGACCCAGCACTTAGATTAATGATCTGTTGTCGCCATCTTGAAAGTCTTAAGGATTTTTGAACTGAGCCCCCCACACTTTCATTTTGTACTGGGCCCTGCAAATTACCTAGCTGATCCTGTGCAGAATCCTGGCAATCTGCAGACATTAGTAGTTCCAATTGACCAGGGGGAACAAAGTTCTATCTCCCTGAGATTCCTCTAAAACTGCGATGTTATAAATCTGCAGTTGCCTGTTAGTGGATTTGCATTTTACTGCAATGTAATACTTTTCCTCACAGGGGAAAGCAGTCAGCTCTCACTAATAGGGGTTTTAATGATGTTCTGCCAAGGTCCACGTGGATAGCCTCAAGCAAAAAAGGCTCAGGACAGGCTCTGGATTCCACAGCAGGGTTAACTACAAGGGAGCCTCTTTGCAGACTGATAAAACACGGTTAACCTCAGCTGGATTTGCAACTGGCCCCAAGGAGCACTTTTGAGGAGCAACACAGGTCTACGTCTAAAATTGCAGCTCTGGTCCTCCGGGAAGTGTGTACTTCCCACCCCACAGTGTTTGCACAGTTTAAGCATGCCATAGTTAAGTCAAGATTCTCCAAAACTTGTAGAGAAAGTCAAATTGCCTCAGTCTAAGGAAGCCAATCTGCTAAATCCTCTCTTTCCTCTCTCTATGCTCAAGCAGTTTGGCAAGAGAATAAACGATCGCTCACCAGTGGTGAGTTTCCATGGAGTCAGTTGTTCCTGACGCCTTTTCTGAAGGGAAGGGCAGTGAGCTGATTTTCTCTACCGGGGCAGTAATGATCCCAATGAGCAGAAACTGCGAGAGGGAGAAAAAGAACCCAACTTCTCAAAGAAGACAAAAAGAGAATTTCGCACTTCTCTCTAGGTCAGGAGAGTCAGAGCCTTTTCATTCAAGGAGATCCGTGAATTAATAATGATAGCTAACATCTTCTCGCATGGACTGTGCCCCAGACACGCTTGTAAGGGCTTTACACATGTCAACTTAGTTAATCCTCACAAGGACCCAGTGAGGTATGTATTGTTCTTATCTTCATTTTAAAGGTGAAGGACTCGAGGCACAGAGAGGGTATACAGCTCAGTCGGGAGAGCAGCTGCCTGGCTGCGGGAGCTACAGGTTTCTCCAGGACAATAATAAGCAGGGATGAGTTCCCGGTGGGGCCTGGCTGGCTGTGCAGCTGCTGAGCTGGCGTCCTGTTTGTCTTCACAATAAACCCCCATTAATGAGGGAAGCGTGATTGGTCTCCCCTGCTCTTGCAATCTGAAAGAGCCTATAGAATACAGATCCTATTGTGAATGCTTTTGTAATTTGGAGATTCCTTTTTTATAAATGGAATAATCAGCCTCTTAATGTATCCATAGGGAATTCAGGAGAAGGATGAAGAAGCCGCTCCTGTTTTTGAGGCATTTGTAGTCATTGTTGGAGAGACAGAACCAACAGATGGGGAACAATGAAGGGGGTCTCAAGGCCTGGAGTAAGCAAAGGCTGCCCTGTGGTCTTTGCCTGTGAATGGTGTGGGAAATGGGAGGAGGGATGAGGGTCGGCTGGCTGGCTAGCAAGTGAGGGCAGAGGGGGGATGGACAGAAGAGAGCTGGATGGCTTTGGGGACATTTCTTCATCTTTATGCTTCACCTGACTCGACTGAAAATAAAGCCGAGATTCTTTCCAGTTTTAACATTCAACGAATCTCAACTTTTTCTAGAAAGCCATATGTTTACATGTGGGATGTGTATTTTTTAAAAGTCAGGGCACTCTCGTACCTGATCTGACCCAGACTAAAGATCACATGATCAGGCCGAAACAGTTTTCGGACCTGGGGTCAGCTCCCAAGTGCACACATGTGCCGAACTTCAGTCTTTCACTTTTCTTGGAAATTCAGTTTAATAATTGCCCCGGCCATTTTACACATGTATTTATTTTTGTTGGCTATTTATGTCTTTTTTTCCCTAGTCAAATAGGAGAATAAGATTTATATAGACTACAGCACTTAATAACAACTTGTATGTTTTGGTTTTGTAAAGAAATAAAATTTACCAAATGGGATAATCCATTATCTTTCTCATTATCAGTTCAATTTTTTTCCCTTGGTGTTTTGTTTGAAAGTATTTCCTTTAAAATTTTAAGTCATTCTAGCACTCAAAAACTGGATAACTGGGTATGAGTGCTGAATGTACAGTTTAAAATTGCTGAGGACGGTGACAGATTAAACATATTTAAAACATTAGTTTTATGTCATTATGGGCATCATGTTTTCAGCAGTAAGATGGTTTTATCTCAAACAGGCATTATCTGATGTTACTGATCATTGAAAGTTAGAAACAGGAATTAAGGAGGAGGGAGTTCAAAGATATCTTTGCAGTATGATCCTTGGGAGGAGATGATTCAGTATCACCTGGCAAAAAAAAATCTTCAGCTCCTCTAGACCAGTTGTTTTTTATGTTATGGTCCTCAGACTAGCAACATTGGCATTTAACAAGTTCTTAGGTCTTATTCCACCTAATCAGGTGTGTCCTGATTGAGTCTGTGCTGTAATGAGTCCTCAGGATGATTCTAAAGTAACTTCAAGTGTGGGAGCTGCTGTCATGATCCACATTGCCACTGGAATAGAATAGGGTCATAAATTACATGTATTCCCTCCCCCAGCCCAGCTGGATGTAGAATTTAGTAGTCAAATCACAGCGCAGAATATGGGCAGCAGCGACTCCCCACTGCACCTTGAATTCAGCATTAACTGCTCTAGTTGAATTGAGCATTAACTGCTCTACTTGCGTTCAAGGCCTTCAATATTTATAAGCCCAAATCGTGTTTCCAACATTATCTCCTACTTCTCCTGTTCATATTCTTCATATTTGAGTGACATGGGGTTACCATTGACTCCCCTGTGTGTGTATTCCCTGCCTTGAGAGACAGTTGATGCCGGCTATGAAGGCTGAGAAGAGTCTTTAATATGTGGAGATTTAGGGAAGTGCATTCCTGGCTGGTGTCACAGTTTAGCAAAGACATCAAGTCCCCTGACCTTCTTGGTCTCTATATTCCAAAATCCTACCTCAAATACTGTTTCTTTATAAAATCTATCTTGAGCCTTCAAACCAAGATGTCTCCCATCCAATGCCCCTGCCTCTCTCCTCTTATGTTACACACTTCTCTCACAGGAGAGCCTGTTCTGCTTTGTTTTATAGTCAATATTGTCTAAGTTCTTTGCTTAGCTTATCAGTTCTTGAGATCAGCACTAAATCCTGCTTTAGCACCTGCCTCGCCTAAGGCAGTCAGTAGTTGTTGAATTGCAGTGGATGGCCGCCCTTCCTGAGAGTCCTCAGCTAGCTTCCTGCCAAGCCTATCTGCCGAGTGACATAGGTGTACATTGCATGCTTGTCCCAATTTTTTCTGTTGCGTGTGACTGACATTAAGACTTTTAAGACTTATAGAAAGCTCGCATCTCCCGTTTAAAATACAAAACCCACTTAGAGGAATCAAGAAATGGAAGAAAGATCTAGAGGACCAGCCTAGCTTTTTTTTTTTTTTTTTTTTTTTTTACCCCGTGAAGCTATGAAGGAGAAGCTACAGACACTAGAACCGACCCAGGCTGGGAACAGGGAACAAATCTTTGATTTCACAGTTTTGCCTGGGGCCTTGACTGACAGTAGCTGCTGCCAGAACCTCCATCTGTGGCTTCACGCCTTTTTCAAAGGGACTCAGGAAATCTCACTCTGGTCTTACAGGGAATATTTTCAGCCTAAGAAGAAAATTGTGAGCATGAGAAGTAAGCCTGCTTTGCTTTCCCACACCCCAAGACAGAGACTCCTAAACAATAAAGGTCTGGAAAGAATCTGAAGACACACGGTAAAAAATAGATTGAATTTAGTATTTTGAATGCTCTTTTTCATACCATTGTCATGAAAACAAACAATAAGCAGATAACCCCTTCTCCCATCAAACAATGTTTGATTTATTTTCACTCATTTGTCAGATACCTCTTGAAATTCATTCTATAAAATCATAAACCCATGCTGAATTCTCAATAGGAGAAATTCATATGATCAGGAAAGATATGGTTTCTTGCGGATTGAAACCAAGGTTTTCCTTTTTTTCTTCCTTTTTTAAAAATCCATATTTGTGATTTAATCTAGATCACGTCTTATCTGCATTGCCTCGGGTTCCCCCCCCGCCCCCCCCGTTTCAAGCTGCGGCGGTGCTTCCAGGTTTATTTATCGAGGAACACTGCCATCATGTGGCCGGATGTGTTAAGACAGCTCCGAAAAGACCAGAAGCTCGGTTTTAACCGGGATCCTCTCTTCCCAAGAACGTTTGTGGCTTTAACTTGTGCTTTGCTGTTTGAAGCTGTATTTGTTGATTCCTCTTTGAAAAAGAATCCTTCAAACATTTTTCAAAGGAGCAACTCTATGTCAGCTTTTGAATTCAAGGATGTAGTTATATCAAAAATATAACATATGGAAGAGAATAACTAATCTCTGCTCATTTTATAACTGTAAAGTTTTCAGAAATTTATCCACTTTTAAAGACAGGGGAATACCTTTCTCATGCACACTAACGCTGCCTATTTTTTTCTTTACACGAAGTCAGTTTAGGGAAATGTAAAAAAAGATCTACAGGGAGGCAGCTTTCTGAAGTTTAAAAACTAAAGTATGAGGCTTGCCTCTAGGTTGGAGTGTCTGCTTGGCCTCTAATTAACTATACATGTTTGAACAAATACATAAGCTAAGTATGAGAAAGTCTCAGGGCTTTCTTTCTTAACTGAAAGATTGAAACCCTTAAAAAGAAGCTTTTTTCAGCTATAATTCTGTGATTCTGCTTGACAAGCAAATAAGTGCTTTAAAAAGCAAGAATGTTGTTTCTGTTTAGGTAGATTATTTTCTCATGGTTTTCCTGAAAATATCTGCCCCCTTCTTCTCCATCTCTCTCTCCCATCCATAACTGCAGCTTTGTCAGTGTGACTCACCATGCCGAATTTTCCCTGCAAGAATCCAGAGATTATGTGTTGTGTTCAGAAGTGCTGCAGCTCAAACAGCTTTCGCGCGTTTAGGTATTTCCCCAGATGTAAAGTTGATGAGTCGTTGCAATGGGTAAAGAGCTCACTGGCTTCTGACAACAGTGGGTCTTAAAGGACATTCAAGAATGTTAGAAAAGACAATTCAGAGGACAGTCTGCTTTCTTTACCCCTGAAAAGGAAGGGCGATTTTCTCCTCTGACTACACCTTCTGCTTCATAAATTTGTCAAAAGTAGAAAGAGGATACAAATGCCGCCTGGAGTACAATCGGGAGGTTAATGTTCTGATGAGACAAAATTATGGTCAATTATTCCCTTGAGTTGATTTTGTGGAGTGTGTAACAGGGTGAAGGATGGAAATACAAGCTGGTGTTGATGTTTCAACTGTGCTGGAAGGGCATGTAAACGCAGGTCAGTTGCTAGGAGACCTGGAGCCCAGAGAGAATGCCCCCTACACCGTGAGGCAGGGATGTTTTTACACGTATCTCGAAAACCTTGTCTTTTGCCAAAGATGAGATTAAATATAGAGTTTGTCAGAGTTCAGGTGGACCAGTGCTTGATTATTGCTTGTGTCAATCCAGCCATTCTGATATCCACCCGGACAGGGAGCCCCTGAAAGGGAGAACCATATAGCATAGTGCCAGTTCCCTGCGATTTCTGGAAGCACTCTGGGTAATTAGCTGCAAAGTCAGTTTAAATACTCTTACGTGAAAGGCAGCTGGTTTGTTCGCGTCTATGGGCTCCAAGAAGTGGCCAATATCAGCTAAATCATCACTTCAGCATTCTGAGGAGAGGAAAGCCAGGCCAGAAAAAGAGTTCCAAGCGAGGATGTTGCTTGGGTAGGACTTTGGACCCAGTCGTTTACAAAGCAAGCATTTCTGCCGTTTGAGGGATTGTTAAACAGATCTTATGCTAAACACACACACTGGCGGGAAGTGGCGATGATGCACAGAACTCCGAGCGGGCAGCGTGTGAGGAGTTCTTCCAGCGCCCCCGGCTGGCTTCAGACAGAACCTGAGCCAGTCTGAGGACGAGGGCCACCTAGGAAGTGGTGTCTTCGGGAGAGGGCAAAGTCTTCTGCCCTATGAAGCTTTGCCGAGGTCCAGGACATTGGATTCATGATGGAGAAAAAAGCCCTAAAGGCTGAGGAGTAGGTCCATCAGGCCTTACTTTACTTAGAGGAAACTGAGTCACTGAGAGGTATTTTGAATTACTTGAAACACGTAGCTAATTATTACCGAGCTGGGAACTTGATCCAAGTCTCCCTGGTGGATGTTCTTTTATAATAACACCATCTAGTTTTTCTCAGGAGAGTTGTGATGTTTTGTTAGCTCGCTGATGGGAAGGACGATAACATCCCGTGAGTTTCCTACAATGCTTGACACTGTACAGAGCGTGTTTATAGACAGTTTCATTTGAGCCTTACGCCCCTGGGAATTATTCTTATCAAATGATGTGCCTAGTACCCAGAATTGATCTGTATTGACATAGAAGCACAGTTCTAAATGCACTAGTTTGCTAGCACTTTATTATAATGCTGTTGCCATGCCTCCAAATCCAGGTAGCCTCTGGGAATGGATAATTAAAATCCTAGCATAGTTGAAACTCTTTGAATGTGTTTGCTCCAGTTTTTTGTGTGTTTAATATCGAAAATCCACATGTAAAATATGTACTTTATTGCTTATCTATGGGAAAAACAAGACTATCGTCAGTTATGAGCCATTTGGGGGAACATTGTGTATCAGGCCTGACGCACAGTGCAGATGGCCTTCGAGGTTTAGCTTTGAGAGAAATGGACTTTGGTTCAAGAAGTAGAAGAAATAAATGGATCCATCAGTTCCACTCCTAAACTCTACTGAGCTTTAAAAATATTTGAAAAGAGGTGGAGGCGTCTAAGGAAAGGATGCCCCCCCACCCCCACCGGCATTCTCCTTCTTTCTTGTCTTAGCGACTTAGAATCGGCTGCTCCCTTGGCTTAGAAAGCTTTTGCCCTGGATGTCAGCAGAGCTTGCTTGCAAACTTCCTTCACATTTTAGCTCAAGGAAAGTGGGGACTTTTCTGGCCATTTATTTGAAATTGCCATACTTTCCCAGGCCATAATACCATCTCAGGAACAATCTAGACATGGAGGAGGCTTTTCTGACTTATTGGCCTGGAGGAGGACACCTTGTTTTGATCCGTGAAAGGGTGACTTATGATCTGGCAGTGACCCTAGACCTTCCCCAGTTTATTTTTCTTTGTAGCATGTATTACCATTTGGCATATTTTACCATTTGTTTGCTTCCTCACAGCCCTTCTACCAGCATAAAACCTCCGTAATGTAAGGATTTTTGCATGTTTTCTTTGCATGTCTGCAGTACTTAGAAAAAGCACAAGTGATAGCTAATATAGACCCTAACGATTCACGCTTCCTGGTATTTACATCTTCCTTTCATCCTTGCTAGTGTGACTGATAGAATGTGGTTAAAATTGTGTTAGATGAGGTTAGGTCACAAAAGACATTGCAGCCTTCAACTTGGTCTCTTAGAATTTTCATTCTGGGAGAAGCCAGTTGCCATATTGTGAGGATATTCAAGCAGCCCCAGAGAAAGGACCACTTGAACAGAAACTGAATTGCCAGCACCAACTTGTTAGCCAAGTGATTGGGCCACTTTGAAAGATCATCTAGCCCCCAGCCTTGAGCCTTTCAGCTGAGGCCTCAAACATCTAAGAACAAAGACAAGGCTTTCCCACAGTGGCCTGATCTACAGAAATGGTGAAGAATAATAAATGATTATTGTTGCTTTAAGGTAATAATACATTTTGGGTTATTTTTAAATAACTAATGATAACTAAAAGAGTATCTGGCCCATAGTAAGTTCCCAATAAATATTTATTGAGTTCAGAGTTTGATGTGATTTCATCCTAGATTCCTCAATCAAATATCTGTAATTAACATAAACAAAAGGTATAGAAAGCCATTTGAACAATAAGAACATCAGTTTGGAGTCTCGAGATCTAGGCTTGAGTCTGAAGTCTGCTCTGTATTTGCCATCTGATTTGTGTAATTCATTTGTAGTTTTTGGTTTGTAGTTTTGCTGATCCGTCAACTAGAAATAATGATAACAATTACAATTATACTATTATAATACCACTTTTGTGGCCCAGCCCTATTGATGTTGTAAATTTTTGAATTAGAAACCCGTATTACAACTGAAATTTTCTGTTATGTAAACCAGCAAATCTTCTTTACTGTTTAAAGTCTGTTCCAGTTGTTGGTGTTACCTACAAACAAAAGCATACTTATATGAAGCATTCACGCTAACATGTATGAAACAGTACCCAAAACTCCCCCAAGAAAACCAACCCACCAAGATGACATGTAATGATCAGGAAGCTACCTGGAAGACTTGAGTATAACAGTCAAGAAGACTGGGATGTCAGATCACTCCATCACCCATTACTGTGCCGTGAGAGCGAGGATATCCTAACTCATCTGCTGGGAAAGTCAGGGAGGCCCCAGGAGTTCTGTTTTCATAGAAATTCTGGTTTCCAAAGGTATATTTTAGAACCTCTGGCTTCTTATTTCTTCCCAGTGGCTGCATTTGATGAGTAATTGTGGGTGAGTAGCATCAAATTCATGTTTAACTGCCATAATGAACCACAGAGTCATTTGTGTTTCAGAGACGGCTCCAAACAGATAGCTTGTGTTGTACACATACATCATGAAAGCAAGCAGCCGGGACGGTGGGCCTGCTGCCTCAACATAGGTCCCTAGAGTCTACACAAGGGTCTTACGGGCCACTTGCCACAACATCATCGACTTGTCAGAGAGCTCTTCATACTGCTTTAAGAACAAAAGACGCTGTCCTGGGCCTGTCATGAAACACTAATAAAAACCTCATCTTACTGGATGGAGAGTTTTCACTTTTAAGAGTAGGGGAGACAAGGATTTCTGATAGGCCTGACTAGACAGTGTGAAACCTGGCCACTGTGTCATTTGGCCTCTCGAGGCCTAGAGAGATGGTGACTTGCAGCAGAGGTGTGGATGATATGGGCAGGTCTCAAATCTGTTACTTCCTATATATTAGGATGACTTTGATGCAAGTTAATTAAGCTGCTATTTGTTTGGTAACTACGAACGATCTCTAAGTTTTATCCTCTACTGCTCAGTTAAATTGGCCAATAATTGGTTTTTAGCCAAATAATACAGATTATACCTCAATTGGTATGTTTCTTCGTTGAAATTTGCTTTGTTTTCTCAAATTATTCCACAAAGTTTAGATCTATTATTTATTTCTTCAGGTATGGGACAAGATAGTTTCAGTGGGAAAAAGTATAATCCTCTCTTTAGGCTAAAATTTTATTTATTTATACAAGTATCTTTTAGGGAGAGTTCTTCAAGTACAAATGGGAAAATCTGCTAGACAAATTATAAAAGAGCTATAACACTAACATTTTAAATGTAACTTTGAATATTAAAGCAATGCTTTTAAGTTTCATTCTTAAATTATCTTTTTTGTAGCCGTCAGCCTGTGGGGCTAAGTCATAAGTTTCATCAACCAAAGCAGAAAAAATATATGGTGCCACTGATCAAGTTTAAATCTCAGTGGTTACTTTCAGAAAGACAGGAGTTAGAAAATCGGGCATTTTTAAATGAGCATTTTTAAAAATTGCTTTATCTCCTTTTTTAGTATTTCAAGGACCACACCTGGAAAACTCAAATCCTGGGATTTCTATCACAAAGCAGAGATGACATCCCTTCCCCCTATGTGGGAGATCCATAGGCTTGTTATCTAGTGAGTAAAAGGAATAGTTAGAGTAAATGTTAAAGTCCTGATGGCTTATGAGAGGAGACAGAGGTTGGCCCAGGGGTTAGATGTCATGTTCTCATCCTCCTAACACATTTTCAACAAGTCAAAAATTTGGTTGTAATTTGCATCCATGTTTAATATTTAGGTAAATCCTAAGAATCAAATAGTAGTATCATTTTAAGTCCTTAAAGTTCATACTGCTAATTATTCTACAGAAAGTTTTCACCAATTTTGACTCCCACAAATAATATATGAAGTGTGATTTATTTGTATTCTCATTAGTTCTTGCTATCATCATTTTTTCTAATTTTTTTTTTTTTTTAGAGACCGAGTCTCATTTTGTCCCCCTCTGGCATCACAGCTCACAGCAACCTCCAGCTCTTGGGCTTAGGCGATTCTCTTGCCTCAGCCTCCTGAGTAGCTGGGACCACAGGTGCCCGCCACAACGCCTGGCTATATTTTTTGTTGCAGTTTGGCTGGGGCCGGGTTCAAACCTGCCACCATCAGTATATGGGGTTGGTGCCCTACTCACTGATTATAAGGGGAAAAATTGAGTATATATTTTTCTCTCCAACTTTTTTTTTTTTTTTTTTGCAGTATTTGGCCAGGGCTGGGTTTGACCCACCACCTCTGGCATATGGGCCAGTGCCCCACTCCTTTGAGCCACAGGCACCGCCCTTCTCTTAATTTTTTATTTTGAAAAATGTCTAACTTACAAAAAAGCTGAAAGGATAATATGATGGACACTGCTATTTCCTTCATTAGATTTTCCAGCGCTTATCTTTTTGCAGCATTTTCTTTCTCTGTTTCTGTTTGTGCCTGCGCGCACACACACACACATACATCTATTGATCTGTGTTTCTGATCTATTTTAAGAGAAGTTTTAGACATTGTAACAATTTATCCTATAATGTATTATTTAAGTATAAAAATACTCTTTATACAACTACAGTACCATTATCACACTTTAAAAATTAACAATTCTCTATTGTCTAGGAATGTCTTATCAGTATTTATAATTCCCTAATTGTCCCAATACAGACTTTTCTAATTGATATTTTAAAAAAAATATATATAGGATTCAATAAAGTTTATTCGCATATTACATTTAGCTGTTTTATCTCTTCAGTCTCTTTTTACCTAAAACAATGGCCCTTCCCCAGCCCCACGTTCTCATTGCATTGACATTTTTCAAGTCTAGGTTATTTGAA
>CAUYRH010092980.1:0-18243 GCA_963574655.1 Perodicticus potto
CTTTGGCACTCTCAGAATAGGAGTGTTACATGGACTGTTATAGGCTATTAATAATTTCTGTTGCTTTAGATTCTGTATTATGGGTATTAGTCCATTCTTAACATCTGTTTTTAGAGGATATTGTTTTTGATTGGGGTAGATGGTGGGATTTTTTAACTTAATTTGGACTGGTCCCTCAGTAGCCCACCTGTCCCTCAGTAGCCCACAATTCTGGGTTAATTTCTGTCTCTAATAAGGGAAGGCATAATGTAGGTTCCTGTACCATATTCATATAAATGGTCATTCCTGCTTTAGTTAGTATGTCCCTCCCAAAAAGGGGAGCAGGACTTACAGGCATGATTAGGGAGGCATGAGAGAACAGCCAGTCATCCCAATTGCAGCTTAAAGGCTGGGAGAAAAATTTGGTAACCGGCTTTCCAGATACCCCCTGCATAGTTATGTATTTGGGGGATAAAAGACCAGGGTTAGAGAGAAGTACAGAAAAGGTCGCTCCAGTATCCAAAAGAAATTTTATCTCTTGGCCCTCCAGTATAAGGCAAATCCAGGGCTCTTGAGGGGTGATGACACAAGCTAGAGTCATGAGAATCTGCCCCAGGCACCCTCAATCCAGTTTGGGTGCCAATGGGGTCACTGTGCCAGGAGGCCTTTGCCTCTGGGGACAGGCCCCCCTCCCATGGTCACCCTTGCATTCCGGACAGGGGCCAGGTGGCTTGCCCAGCTGGTGGTACTACTGGCGGCAGTCTTTTCTGAAGTGGCCAGTCTGACCACATTGGAAGCACTTATTTTTAGCTCCTCTGGTTTCCCTTTGCCCCTGAAAGTTGCTCATTTGTTGGAATGCCATTACTAGAGCTGTCATTCTTTTCTGTTCCCTTCTTTTTCCTCCTTTCTTTCTAGATCCCAGTTATAAAAGACCATAGTGGCCATTTTAAGAAGATTCTCCAGCTTATGGGCCTAGAGCCAATTTCTGGAGTTTTCTTTGAATGTCTGGAGCTGCTTGAGTGATAAACTTGTCTTTTAAAATATCTGACCCTCTATTGAGTCAGATGTCAACTGGGTGTGTTTTCTCATTGCCTCCCTAAACCTCTCAAGAAAGGCTGAGGGATTCTCATTTTGCTCCTGTCAAATAGTAGACAACTTGGCATAATTCACAGGGTTTTTCTTGGACCGACATAAACCTTCTAGGATACATGTTAGAAAATGTTTATGCCACTAGTCACCTTCTTTCTCGGAGTCCCATTCAGGATCCTGAAGGTGAACTACCTGTCTTCCCGTGGGGTATCTGTCCCTGTCTCCAGGAGAAATACTGCCATCAGTATGGGACATGAACCACAAATCACCCCACTTCCTAAGCTAGGATTTCGTTTTTTTTCATTGAACGTTAATGTTTGATCTAGTAGTTGCATTATATCTCTCCAAGTGAGGTCAAAACTTTGTCCTACCCCTGGAGAACATCTATGTACTTATCGGGGTCATCAGAAAATTTTCCTAAACCACCTTTAATTTGCTTTAAATCTGCTAGAGAAAATGGAGTGTATACTCGCTCACTTCCCCTTTCACCCCCTGTAGTCTCAACCAAGAGACACAGAGAAGGATATGGTTGCCTTCTGGGAATTGCAGTAGGACCAGAAAAAACTCTTGGGACACCCTCTCTCCTGGGGGTTTCCGAACACATGGAGGAAGGTGTGGGAGAAATAGATGGAGGGTTTGAACTAGGTGGTAGTGGTGTCTCCCTCGAGAATCCCCGACCATCTGGGGAAGTGACTACAGCCAAGAGAGCAGAATCTATCTGACAGGTCTAACACAGTGGGGGTTGTCCCTGAGGGAAAAGAACACTTGCACATAGGGCACCTCAGACCACCTTTCTTCCTGTTAACGAAAGGTATCTAATTGAAGAATGGTGTCATAATTAAGAGTACCCTCTGGGGGCCATTGTTCACCAGTGGAGAGTTGATATTGAGGCCAGGCTTGGGTGCAGAAGAAAACCATACATTCTTGTTTCAGCGTCTGGGGATCAAACATGTCCCAGTGCTCCAGAATACAGCCCAGAGGGGTGTTCTCTCCATGAGAGAATATGTTTCTCATCTGTGAGAAAGAACAAACGTCCAGCTTAATCCATCCCACCCCGTATTCCTGAGTCGGTCAGAGTGTCCCCTGACCAACCCAAGAAGCCTTCCGACCAAAGAAAAGGAAGCGTCCCTCCAATGCTGGGGAAGAGTACCTGAGGAGAGTGGCCTCCTCAGCCCCCTGAGCTTGTCTGGAATTAGCCACTCTTACCAGTGTAGCGCTTTGTGCCTGCTGATTCTCCTGTGCTTATAATGAGCCGGCAGCACAGCTCTGAGAAATCAGGTTACAGGGAGCCTAGTCCCACCCGATGCATGTATTCTGCCTCTTTCCGCCCCTTCTCCCCACTAGCCTCAGAGTATCAATCAAAGTGGGGATAAGCCCCATCCTGGAGAAAATGGTTGTGCACTGTTTGCACATTTAACTCTATAGAATTTGTGCAAGCTTTTTCTAAATTCCTCATAGGAAAAAGGAAAGTAGGGTCTCTAGCATGAACAGGTCTTGGTATTAAATGCTATGCTTTTCTAACTTTCTTTTCTTTTCCAAAGTTTATCATGGCAACCATAATGAATGTAAAACAAGTAAAAAATCAGGGTTGGGAGACACTTTGAAACTTGTTTTATCATTAATTGTGCTTAACTGAAGACTTTTTTTTAGTAAAAAATCAGGGTTGGGAGACACTTTGCAACTTGTTGTATTACCACTAATTGCACTTAACTGAAGTCTTAGAGACACTTAGAATTATCTTAAACTTCCCCACACCAGAAGAAATCAAATGCCTAGGGTCATTCTCATTGCTCTTTATTTTCAAGAGACTAAGCTATAGCCAAGATTCAGGGCCATTCCCACTTTGGGGAGTCATCCTGGGCTTCCCTTCACAGGACTCCGGTTGCCCAGACACACTACAGAGGGGAGTCATTTCGCCCCTCATTTGGGGCTGACTTCTCTTTAACAAGGTCAGCCCTTGCGTTTTTAAGGACATAAAAACATCAATTAAAACAACTCTTAACCCACCTAAAACATTCAAATCCCCCTTAAAACATCGAAGAATATCCTTACAAAATTAACTAAAAATATAAACAATTCTTACCTACATTCAAACAAAGCGTAAATACTATCAAGGAGAGGAAGAGAACTAGAAGAGGTCTACAGAGAGAAATATAGACAAAATTTGGGACCAGGGAAGTGAAGAGAAGATAGTAGAAGCTGGGAGAGCATTAGATTTTGAAGGCCCTCACAAGTCCTGGGGTCAGAACCATTGCTGGGGACCCCAGGGCATCTGAGTGCTACCTCCTTACTTGGCTCTCAACCAGGGAAAATAGGTTCAACATTCTTCCGATAGTCCCCTTGCCTTCTTTCAGAAGCCAAAGGGAATTATAAAGTTTTCTTCCCAAGAGCCTCTTGCCAGCAACCTGGACATCAGCCACATTTACAGGCTGGTGGGCATTAAATTTATTCATCTCCAGTAAGACAGCTACAGAGAAAAGCAGGATAGAAGTAAGCGGTCCCATGACTTACCACAGATATCTTCACTCCTGACTGGCTCACCAAATCTTATGCAGGAGTTTTAGGTTCTTGGTCTCCGCAATTCGAAGAAGGAATCAAGGGACCACAGGAGTAGTGGTAAGTCAGGATTTATGTACAGAAAACAAGAATTACAACTACAAGAAAAACCAAACCTCCAGGCAGAGAGGACGCAGGAGGGGAACAAGCTCTCCTGCTCCCTCTCCGAGGTCCAGCCTAGGTCTGTGTTGGAGGGGAACAAGTTCTCCTGTTCCCTCTCCGAGGTCCACCTTACCAAAGCACTAGCCTTTGTAATTATGGCTGGTTTCCTACATCCTTGAAAAGGCCTGTTTCAGAGTTTTAGCCAGAGACTCTGAGGACATACTTGCTGAGATAGCACAAGGTAGCTCTGTTTGATATCAGTCAACCTCTAGCCTATCCTAAGAAACCACAGTATTAGGTTTAAGCCTCAACTGTGAAGCAATACAAATAGCTGTGGTGCCCAGCCCCCACCCTTCAGTTATTTTCTGCTACAAAACTAGAAGGTCAACCTCAGAATGTCCCTGAGTGTACAGCCCCAGGCATGGGTTCCAACCAAAGTATCTTAGGCAGTCCAAACTCTGCCCAGCAGAGAGGGATTCAAGGGTCTCCAACAGCACAATTGGAGCCAGGAATCCCCACTCCCGCCTGCCAGACTCAATCCACACTGTTGTTCACTTCTCTGCTCACAGGCCCATCTGGAGACAGGGGCCACACCCCCAACCACCAGTCTCAGTCCACCTCCAATTTGCCTCTGCTTTCCAGACCAGTTGGGGGTCAAGGGACTACACCCCCACCTGCCAGTCTCAGTTTACTGCCTGGCCAGCCTCTATTCACAGGTTATGTTGGAGTCAGAGAACTGCCCTGCCCTCTGGTCTCAGTCCACATGCGACTAGCCTCTGCTTGCCAGAACAGTTGGAGTCAGGGGACCATGCCCCCACTTGCCAGTTTCAGTCCACTGTCTAGTAAGCCTATGATTGCAGGCTCTGTTGGAGTCAGGGCATTGGGCCCCACCCTTTGGTCTCAGTCAACACACAGCTAGCCTCTGCTTGCGAGACCAGTTGGAGTCAGGAGACCATGTCCCTGCCTGCCAGTCTCAGACCACTGCATGGCAAGCCTCTGTTCACAGGCGCTGTTAGAGTCAGGGCAGCGTACTCCACCTGCAGGTCTCAGTCCTCCTGGTAAGCCCCTGCTCACCAGCTCCACTGGAGACAGTGGGCCACACCCTAGCCCTCAGGTCTTGGTTCACACCCACTAAGCCACTGCTCAAGGGTTCTGTTGGAACCAGGGGATCACACCCTTGCTCTCAGGTTATAGTCCATGCCTGTCAAGCCACTGCTTGCAGGCCCAACAGGGGCTGGGGACCAGCCCTGTCTGCTGATCTCAGTCCACATGGGGCAACCACTCTCCCACTGTGGGTGCCATCAGAGCTGGGGGTTCTGCACCCCAACCCACCAGACACAGCCCGAACCCAGGGTCAACACTACCACTGGCTAGGCACAGTCATAACCAGGGCACTGCTCCTCCTCCCACCGAGTATCCCTTTCTTCCCACACCCTCTTTCTTCCCCATTAGTCACAGATTCCATCTTGATGGTTGGCAGTCCACACTATGCCCCGTTCTCTCAGTACAAGACCTGTGCTTTGCAGGGGGCAGAACTTCAGACCACCATGCAAGGGGGAAAGGGTGGACTGGGAGTTTGGACTTATGGGGGGAATATCTATACAATTTTATGCCTGGTGGGGTGGTGTCTAGGTTCATAAGTGAGATCTCCCAGGAGAAAGAGACCTGGAGTTTAGCAGCTCTCTCCAGCAAGGTAAAATGAGAGGTCTTTTGCTCCCTGCTTGTTTGCAGATAGCCTGCGACAGGCTCCCATCTTGGGAGAGGGATCTCCTGGCTTTGAACCTGTAATTTGGTTTCTTGAATGCTCTTCCTTGGAGTTACAGCTTGCTGAACTTCTTTCTTGGCTCAGCTTCCCGTCATTGGTTTTATTTGAGTCCGATTCCATCCAGTTTTTTTTCCTCTGCTCAGGAGCTTCTGCTGAGCGTTGCTACTAGTAGGCCATCTTCCCAGAATATGTCTGAAATATAATTTAATATAGTTTGTCTCTCCAAATTAACCTAAAGCTTTTTTTCTTTTAAAAGCTCTGCATAGTTTCACTACTTTCTTGGGACAAGTATTTAAAAACAGCTTCTTAGAATGAAGGTCACTGTTACCACAGAGAATGTTAGTCATAAAAGCCTTTTAGGAGTTAGTCAAAGTTCTTTATAAATATAATTTTTCAAGTGAATGTTAGATCTTGCTTTTTTCTCAAGTAGCAACAAATGACTGCATTTCCTCTTAACCCAAATAAGATTTCAACTACATTCCATTTTTATAAATCTAATTTTTAAAGAAACTGTCTGAAGTGAAATACAATACCGCATAGTGTGTCATAGTATTTTATTAATATCCTATCTGATGCATACTTTTAAAGTTTTGCAAAAATGAATCTGGCTTTTCAAAATGTTTATCAGCCAGTTAAGTTTGGGTTTTTATCATGATTAAATGGGGGAAATATAAATAAACAAAATGATCAAGAGAAAAACCTACCCCCTGGAAGATTCAGAGCTGAGTGTTATTTTGTGTGTATACATGAGTTACTAATATTACCATGGATCTCTAATACTAAAACCGTGAATCTCTCATACTAATACAATATTAGTTACTAATATTACCGTGGATCTCTAATACTAATACAATATTAGCAGCTAATTTTACCGTGGATCTCTAATACTAATACAATATTAATTACTAACATTACCATGGAACTCTTTTATTTAGGAATCTTTAGGATTATTAAGTAGACAATGGTCGTCTCAAACAACCTAGTCTTTAGCTGTGCAGAGATGATTACAATTTCATTCTTCGCCTTTCACTACTTTTCCTTCAGTGTATTTTCTCTAATCTTTGTCTCTACATAGAAGCCATCTCTTACCTGGTAGCTCCAGGCATGCCTGTACTTTGATTGAACACACAGAATTGTCTACCTGAGTAATGTTCTTTGGTGCTTCATTTTCTATCTGTTGTAGGTTTTCACTGTCAGTTCTATCTGTTGTAGGTTTTTGCTCATCCCTGTTTCTTAGACTCTCTAATATCAGATTGGTTTTAAAAATTTAAATCTTTTTTTTTTTTTTTTTTTTGAGACAGAGCCTCAAGCTGTCACCCTAGGTAGAGTGCGTGGCATCACAGCTCACTGCAACCTCCAATTCCTGAGCTCAAGCCAGTGTGCTGCCTCTGCCTCCCAAGTAGCTGGGACCATAGGCGTCTGCCACAATGCCCAGCCATTTTTTGGTTGCAGCCGTCATTGTTGTTTGGCGGGTCTGGGCTGGATTCAAACCCGCCAGCTCAGGTGTACGTGGCTGGTGCCTCAGCCTGTTGAGCCACAGGCGCCCACCCGGTTTTTAAAATTTAAATGTGAAATCTGATTGTCCAATTCCAGCTTTTTAACCTTTTAATTTAGTTTTTTTTTTTCCATTCGTACATTTTGGCCAGCTTTGTGAAGATCTTCAGAAAATAAGATCTATTTTGTATTTATTTATGGGTCCTATACAAATACATACTTGAAATAGTTAAATTAAAAGCTGTATTTACGCAAAATGCATGTTTTTAGGGTACACAAAAAATATGTATAGCAAATGATTAGAGGAATATTTCATCAGTATTAGTAAGTTTTGTAGGAGTCTTATTATCATCAAAACTGAATGATTTGGAGGCCCTTACCCTGGCTGAGTGCTGGGATACTTTCTTCATCAATCTGCTAAATATACCCGAACAACTTTGGGTAGCTCTTCTTGCCATCAACATCCTGACTACGCAAGCAAACTTGCAATAGGAGACAAAAGATCCCGTCTAAATTGACTCCTTTAGAAATTATTAATACTCATGAACTGAAGGAAAAATATAGTAGTCCCCTTACCTGCATAAGATATATTCTAAGATCCTCAGAGGATGCCTGAAACTAGTACCAAACTCTCTCTACACATACTGTGTTTTTCCTAAACTTACATACCTATGATAAAGTTTAATTTATGAGTTAAGTACAGTAAGAAAGTAACAGCAAGAACTAATAGCAAAATAAAACAATTATAACAACATGCTAGCATCACTACTCTTGTGCTTTGGGGCTGTTATTATTAAGTAAATTAAGAGCAATTTGAACACAAACCTGTAATGCAGCAATAGTCTATCTGATAATGGAGTCAGTTAGTGACCAATGGGTGGGGAGTGTAGACAGCGTGGACACTCTGGACAAAGGCATCAGCACAGGCAGGTGACGTGGAGAAAGTGAAACCACAGATAAAGGTGCATTGTTGTATCTGGTGGGAGAGTCAGAAGATACTGGACTGGATGAAATATTGTCAGTGTTGGTCACCTACATGCCGCTGGAGGAAACAGCTTTTTCTAAGAAGGAAATAGTTTTTCCTGAGGAAACGGAAACAGGAGTTGTTAGGGTTATATTTCTGTGTAAAATCCACAAAGACTGAAGTGGCTTCAAAGTGGAGACCTTTTCATTTGTTTTCCTCTCAGACTAACCCTTCTAAGGAATTGGGTCTCTGTGCCAGGTGTTATATGTAGCCAGAAAGTCAAATACTTATGATAGGAAGAGAAACGCAGTTTTATTAAAGAGATTTTCTCTTTCCCACTCTCTTACATTTCTTTTTCTAATTCACTTCACTGCCTGTGGGAACCAAGGAGGTCAGGAGTAGAATAATATCATGTGGTTTTCACTTGCTCATTTTACAAAGGCCCTGGGGCATAGAGAGTGAAGGTCCACAGTAAGGAACCGCAAAGGAAAAACCATGGGAGCAATTCATCTTTCCCTGGGCTGGTAAGCAGGCTTTTCGGAGGCCAATCAGCTGTGGCTTATGGCCTAGCCACACACTTTGACAATGAATTGGCTGGGATCAGTGATATCTCTTACTACTAAAGCTGTGTTCTTAGCAATGCAACTCTGGGAAAAGGGAGCCTTTAAATATGAACTGTAAATAGTTATAACTAGTCTGAGAGAAAAATTGAATCATTTTTCCTCTCAAGAAGAAGTGTTGGTACTAGAAGTCCAAATTTATTCACAGTACATTTATTATGTTCATAAATCTGTACTGAAAAAAATTTCGTAATTGAGAGATGATTTTATTTTTTCAGAGTACTACAGGGATACACACACATTTTGGTGACATAATTAGCTTTTTTACATTTTAAGTCAAGGTTATAAGGATGCCCTTCACCCAGAATATGCACAATGCACCAGTGGGAATTCATCCTCCCCTTTCTCCTCCCTTCCACATACTTGCTTCCTGTTGAGTTTAACTTCCATATTTGCACCTAAGTGTTGATCAACTAGTTCCCATTTAGCATTGAGTCCAGGTGGGTTTTTTGTTTGTTTGTTTTCCATTCTTGTGAGACTTCACTGAGATAAATGGCCTCCAGTTTGATTCAGGTTGTTATGAAAGATACTAGACCACCATTATTTTATGGCTGAGTACTACTCCACAGTATACATATGCCACATTTTGTCAATCCTTTATGTACTTATGAGCACTTAAGTTGTTTCTACATCCTTGCAGTTTTTAATGTGCTGCTATAAACATTGTAATGCAAATGTCTTTTAGATAAAATGTCCTTTTTCCCCAGGTGAGTAAATAGCTAGTGGCAGGATTGTTGGATAAAATGGGAGGTCTACTTTTAGTTCTGTTAGGTATCTCCACACTACTTCACATAGAGGTTAAACTAGCGTGCAGTCCCAGAAACAGAAACAGCAGACAGAAAGACACACTGGGGCAAAGAATCTCTGTTTATCTCTGTTTAATGAATGTTGCTGTGAAAACTAGATAACGACATGTAAAAGATTGAAACAGGAAACATACCTCTCACTATTCACACAAGTTAACTCCCAATGAACTTAAACCTAAGGCATGAGACTGTAAGAATTATAGAAGACCTTGTTGGAAAAACCCTTATGGATATCAGCTTTGGGAAAGATTTTATGAGAGATAATTTTTATCATCACAAAGACCTCAATTCAACATGGAGTGGAACTCATGAAGTGGCACTTTAAGCATGCTACTTCCTTCTTCAGTTTAAAATCTACCCTTTTTTTAAATTTACTTATCTTCTCTTTTCCCAGGTTTTGTCCTTGATGTAATCTAGGTGTATAGGAGGCTTATATACTTTATGATGGGGAACAGCACACAAAAAATTTGCCAGATGCTTCTGAACCTTTCTTGTAGTTACTTAGCCTGATGTTAAACACTGCCAGGTGACTATGGCAGGAGTGAAATCTAATTTGGACTTTTTGACCATTGTTGACATCCATCACTGAAGACATATTTTTCAGTACAAGGACTATGGATGGTTATTTTTCCTAAACTCAGGGCTGTTCTGATCAACTAACTCTGGTATTCTCCTGAGTCCATTCACAATGAAGGCTCCTCAAACTTTTATAAAAGGCACTAA
The DNA here is from genome assembly GCA_963574655.1 of Perodicticus potto. Classification (NCBI taxonomy): domain Eukaryota; kingdom Metazoa; phylum Chordata; class Mammalia; order Primates; family Lorisidae; genus Perodicticus; species Perodicticus potto. The sequence continues at coordinate 10,099 of CAUYRH010092980.1, forward strand.
CAATGGAGAACTGGGAAGAGTCTTTTGTTTGTATATCTAGCAACCTTTCCACTACTAGACAAGGACACAACTCTACTTCTATGATATTATGGGGGACAAACTGTCCTCAGTTTCTCTAGTGGTTATAGAAAAGATAAGCAAACTACCCCTACTTTATGTCTCTCTTTAAACCCTTATAGCACAAACTCCTTCACCCCACCTAGATATTTGAGTGACGAAAAGGGACAGAAAAGATATAGATGCCTTATCAATTAACTTCACTATTGTCTGTGCTCTCCAGATTTTCCAACCAGAATAAAATGGCAAGGTCTATTCTTTTTTCTTTTGTTCTTGTAGGGATATTGTCTTGTATTCTCTTGTGTACAACTGTACATTGTAAAACATGGAACTTTCCTTGGGATCATTATGGTAGAGAAGATATATAGAAAGAAATTATCTTTTTAATAAAGAAGAATTTAAAATATATTCCTCATACTTTTACATTCATAGTTTTCTAATGTTGAAATTCATATATGGCAACATCCCATCAAAATTATGATAGAAGAATATATTATTGAACTTGAGAGCAGGGAACTAAGTCATCAGTAGCCAGTATTGGAGGAACTAAATACAAAACCACCTTATTCACTGACTACATGGTAGAGATAAATGTCCAAATAAAAAACAAACGATTTTCACTTACGTTTGTCTGAAGAAAGTGTGAGGTGGCAGGGAAGATGTCAGGTATGGAAAGACGAAGAATAATCTTTCTTATTTTCAAATGATCAATGCAGCTCCAGAGACAAGTATTCTTCAAAATAACTTCAGTAAATGGTTAAGAGCTTAATTGGAAAGATGAGTCAGTGGCAGAATTCATGTTTGCAGGTAGAAAAGAAAATGAGAGGGGAAGTAGAGAAGAAGGAGGACAGGGGTCAAAGTTAAGTCTGTCTCAGAACAATCTATGAATTAAAAAAAAAAAATCTCTGGATTCAAAAAAGGCATAACTTCTCTAAGCAGTAGATTACATTTTTACTCTGAGCATTAGAGATTTTTTGTAAGTTTCTTGATTTGTCTGTTTTTCTTTATTTGTTGCTTGTTTATAAGCTGGAGACTTTCTATTTAGACACTCTGGTCATATGCCAGAAATACTGCAGCATGAGTCCAGTCATTCTTCTGTATGTAACCCCTCAAATATTTGAGGAAATTTGCCCGTACTGATGAATCTTATCCTGATGTTTCAAACTCTGCAATACATGTACAGCACTGAGGTACCAGTGTCTTCCCTAAAATTGGAGCCAGGTGTTTTCAACAACTGATAAACATCAAATCAAGGTCAACTGACTGACTTTCAATGACCAAGCATAGTCACATATTTGGATTGCAGTTTCATGTTTATTATGCATATTCTTGTTGATTATATTTTTACCACTTTATTGTATTTTTAACTTTTTCCAAGATTTGTCTTCTGTATCTTTGGTGGAAATTTGGGGTTTCCTTCTCTTCTCCTCTTGACTATCTGAAAACACATCAAACCTAGTATGTTATAAACCAAAGATATGATCTCACTCCAAAACCCCACTGCTTTTTCTTTTTAATGCCAAGTCTAACTTTCTAATTTATCAGAAGTCATCTATAACTTATTTCTCTCATGCTACAACTTCAATTTTCTATGTACTCTATTGATGGACTCTATCCTTCACAGAGACTGAATCTAATCTTACCACCTTATTACTACACTACTCCAAACTACCATTACTTGTTTCTTAAGAATATTGTTAGCTAAAATGTAATTAGAATCTGCATATATCTTTAATCTACAACAAGTATTTCAAATATTTGTCAACATATATTTCACTACTAGCTTATGAAGATAACTTCTTACCCTGTGCCAGTCATTAACCACACAGAAGTAGCAATTAAAGTCTATAAGCTACTTTTATTTGCTTATGAAATTTATAAAATTGAAATATATATTATGAACTCATTTGTGCCTAATTCGGCCATTCAACTTAAGGTTTGTGTAATTTAAATATCGCATGTGTGTCATGATTCTTTTATTTTCATTTGTCTATAGTATTCAAACATAAATATTCCATGATTGACTTTCTTTATTGTTTATGGATAAATGCACTGTGTCTAGTATTGGTCAAATAAAGCAGCTATGAACCTTTCTAACTGTAAGACTGGTACACTATGCATGCATTCCTGATTAGTATGCACAACCAAAGATGAATGGAAGGCACACTGAGCACTTCTTGTAATTGAAGAAGTCAAATGTGACCTGAGTTTTACAAACTTAATATAGATTTTTACTTTCTTAAAATGTCTAAACATCTTTTGCACCCTCATTATTGACCCAAGAATGGAATTCCTGAGTTATACAATACATCTATGTTGAATATTAACATATGCATCAGTTTTTTTAATGATTACAATAATTTGTGCACCACAGTCAATATCTGAGAGATCTAATTGGCCCATCTCTTTGCTAATCCTTTGTATTGTGTTTTTTGTTTGTTTCTTTGTTTGTTTTATTATTTCAGCCATCCTGATAGACGTGTAGTGGTATTGAATTATCATTTAAAAATAAAGTGCAACATTTTCTTATGGTCAGAGGCTGTTTAGATATCATTTCTGTGAAGTACTTTTTCATTTTTTTCTTTTTCCTCCCTTCTCTTTTGTTTTTTCTGCCTATTTTCTTTTTTTTATTAAATCATAGCTATGTACATTAATGCAATCATGGGTACAAAGTGCTGGTTTTATATAAAATTTGAAATATTTTCATCAAACTAGTTAACATAGCATTCACGGCATTTTCTTAGTTATTGTGTTAAGACATTTATATTCTACATTTGGTAAATTTCACATGTACCCTTGTAAGATGCACCATAGGTGTAGTCCCACCAATTACCCTCCCTCCACCCATCCTACCCCCTCCCCTCCTCTCCCTCTCCCTTTTCCCCATATTCTTGGGCTATAATTGGGTTATAGCTTTCATATGAAAGCTATAAATTGGTTTCATAGTAGGGCTGAGTACATTGGATACTTTAAGTTTTCTTGTTTCATCTTCCTCATGAATATTTGCAATCCATCAAGAATTGCTATCTGTATATAATATAAGGTGGAATTGAGAATAATTTTGTTTGTGTTTTTAAGGTATATTTATTACAAGACCTTGGAAGAATTTTGGAAGGTGAACTGTCATCTCCATCAATTACACCTTATCAAAATAAGGACCATTTCTGGTGGTTATTTTTTTTCTTCAGGATGGTTTTGGGGCAGCAAATAAGAGGTACAGAGGTGAAAAAATAAGAATATTGTTTGTGACATTAACTGAGACCCTCTGAAGACACTCAAAAATAATAAGGCAAAATTTTATGGAAGTCTGCAGATTTTGTTATATCAGAGGCAGAAAAACACAAAAAATACAATCTTTAATTTCACATGTGGAATTTATCTATTCTAATATTGTGTAGTGATAATTGCTTTGAATTATTATTTTACATTGCATTTTTATGACGACTAATAAAATGTAATATCTTTTCATGTCCACTGACCCTTTAAATATGTTATTTTGTGACATTAATGGTGTGGTCTGGAGAAATTGTATTTACTAAAATAAGAATTTAAAAAATTACAGCTACCCAAATGCTGAAAAATCCACCTGCTGAAGGAATTTATGCTGTTGTTGGATCTTCATAGGAGAGACCCTGCATTTGGATGAGAAAAATACTTTCTTTATAACCCTCTCAACTTTTTTTAACTGTACACCCATTAGTAATTCCTAAACGATTCTTTGAATATAATATGTGTTAATACGTATTTGTTGAATAAAAAAGCTGATTGACTATAAATGACAAGATACTAATATGGGATTATGTGATATAAAAATTAGAAACTATATTCTACAAAGATTTGTACAAAAAAATGGCTTGAAATTTTAGTAGTCTAAATACATATCTCACATAATAAAATATGACATACTAGTGGATGTAAAAGTCTACATCAGTTGTGAATTCCATCTATGAGAGAAGCAGTTCAATATGCCAAGAGAGAAAAAAATCTCTGATTTGATGAATAACAAAGAATCTAGAAAAGATTTTTCTCTCAAGATATATAAACTAGCAAGATAGAGTAGCCTATAATAATTTCACTCTGGGAGGCTGAAGTGGGAGGATCTTTTCAGCACAGGAAATATTGGGCAAAAACCATGAACAGAAGTTTTTTTTTCATTTTTATTTTTCGTATTTTTGTTTTTATTAAATCATAACCGCCATAACATTGATGCATTGTTATTTTTATTTTTGTATTTTTGTTTATATTAAATTATAACTGCTATAACATTGATGCATTTATGGGGTTCAGTGTAATAATTTGGTATACAATGTGAAATGCTAACATTGAACTGATCAACACATCCATCACAATTATACTCATTTCTTAATAGTTTTGAAATGTACCATTACAGCATGCACATTAGGTGAGGTTCCCCCAAATACCTTCCCTTCTCCTACCTTCCCCTCCCCTCCCCTCTCTCTTCTCTTCCCTTGTACTTTCTGGACTATAGTTATGTTTTACCATTCGTATGAATGTGTAGGTGATTATATACTGATTTCATATTAGTATTGAGTACATTGGATACTTTTCCCCATTCTTGAAATACTTTACTAAGAACTATATGTTCCACCTCCATCAAGGTAAACATAAAATATGTGAATCTCCTTCTTTTTATTGCTGCATAGTATTCCATGGTATAGCTGTACCATAATTTATTAATCCAGTCATGAGTCGATGGGTACTTGGGCTATTTCCATGTCTTGGCAATTACAAATTGGGCTGCAATAAACATTGTGATACAAATGTCTTTATTGTAAAATGATTTTTCATCATCTGGGTATATACCTAGTAGAGGAATTGCAGGATCAAATGGTAGGTCTACTTTTAGTTCCTTGAAGAAGTTGTCCAAAATTCTTTCCTAAAAGGTCGTATTAGCTTGCATTCCCACCAGCAGAGTAGAAGTGTTCCCTTCTCCCCACATTCATGTCAACATCTGCAGTTTGGGGATTCTGTTATGTGGGCTAATCTTACTGGAGTTAGATGTTTCAAGAAGAGATACACAAATGGCCAGCAAACATATGAAAACATTCTCAACATCACTAATCATCAGGGAAGAGCTTAATAAGATATCATTATACACCTGTCAGAAATGCCATTATTAAAAGGTCAAAAGAAAATGCATTCTGGAATGGATGTGGAGAGAGAGAAAAGCTCAGAAACTGTTGGTGCGACTGCAACTTAGTACAACCTGTATGGAAAACAATGTGGAGACTCCTCAAAGAAATAAATGTAGACTTGCCATTTGACCAGGAAATCTTATTAGTGTTTTGGTTTTTTTTTTAGATTTATACTTTTAATATATAAATCAAGAATGTAAAACGATATTCCTTTTACTTTCTTTTCTTTCTTTCTTTTTTTTTATTAAATCAACTGCATACATTAGTGCAATCAAGGGGTACAATGTGCTGGCTTCATATACAATCTAAAATGTTATCATTAAACTGTTTAACATACCTTTCATGGCATTTTCTTAGTTATTGTATGAAGACATTTGTATTCTGCATTTAGTAAGTTTGACCTGTACCCTTCTAAGATGCACCATAGGTGTGGCCCCACCACTTACCCTCCCTCCACCCCAAACTCTCCCCTCCACTCTCTTCTCATATTCTTGTGCTATAGATGGGTTATAGCCTTCATATGAAACCTTTAAATTAGCTTCATAGTAGGGAAATTAGCTTCATAGTAGGGCTAATTACATTGGATACTTTTTCTTCCATTCTTGAGATACTTCACTAAGAAGAATATGTTCCACCTCCATCCATGTAAACATGGAAGAGGTAAAGTCTCCATCTTTCTTTAAGGCTGTATAGTATTCCATGGTATACATGTACCACAATTTATTAATCCATTCGTGGTCGATGGGCACTTGGGCTTCTCCCATGACTTAGCAAATATGAATTGGGCTGCAATGAACATTCTGGTACAGATGTCTTTGTTATAATGTGATTTTTGGTCTTCTGGGTATATACCTAAGAAAAGAATTACAGGGTCGAATGGAAGGTCTATTTTTAGGTGTCTAAGTACTCTCCAAACATCCTTCCAAAAGGAACGTATTAGTGTGCATTCCCACCAGCAGTGTGGAAGTGTTCCCTTTTCTCCACATCCATGCCAACATCTCTGGTTTTGGGATTTTGTCATGTTGGCTAATCTTACTTGAGTTAGGTGATATCTCAAAGTAGTTTTGATTTGCATTTCTCTGATGATTAAGGATGGTGAACATTTTTTCATGTGTCTGTAGGCCATGCGCCTGTCTTCTTTAGAGAAGTTTCCTTCAAGTCCTTTGCCCATCCTGAGATGGGATCACTTGTTCTTTTCTTGCCAGTACCTTGGAGTTCTCTGTGGATTCTGGTTATTAAACCTTTGTCAGAGGCATAACTTGAAAATATTTTCTCCCATTCTGGGGGCTGTCTGCTTGCTATACTTCCTATGTTCTTGGCTGTACAGAAGATTTTTAGTTTGATCAGGTCCCAGTAGTGTATTTTTGATACTGCTTCAATTGCCTGGGGAGTCCTCCTCATAAAATATTCACCCAAGCCAATTTCTTGAAGAGTTTCCCCTGCACTTTCTTCTAATATTTTGATAGTTTCATGTCTTAAATTCAAATCTTTAATCCAGTGAGGGTCTACCTTAGTTAATGGTGAGAGATGTGGGTCCAGTTTTAGTCTTCTACAGGTCACCAGCCAGTTCACCCAGCACCATTTGTTAAAAAGGGAGTCTTTTCCCCACTGAATGTTTTTAATTGGCTTGTCAAAGATCACGTAAGGGTAAGTAGCTGGATTCATCTCGTGGTTCCCTATTCTGTTCCAAACATCTACCTCTCTGTTTTTGTCCCAGTACTATGCTGTTTTGATCACTATTGATTTATAGTAGAGGCTCATGTCTGGTAGCATGATTCCTCCTGCTTTGTTTTTATTTCTGAGTAATGTCTTGGCTATTCAGGTTTTTTCTGATTCCATATAAAATGAAGCATTATTTTTTCAAGATCTTTAAAATATGACAGTGGAGCTTTGACAGGAATTGCATTAAAATTATATGTTGTGGCTCGGTGCCTGTGGCTCAATGGGCTAAGGCGCCAGCCACGTACACCTGAGCTGGCGGGTTCGAATCCAGCCCAGGCTGCCAAACAACAATGACGGCTGCAACCAAAAAATGGCCGGGCATTGTGGTGGGCGCCTATAGTCCCAGCTGCTTGGGGGGCAGAGGCAGGAGACTCGCTTGAGCCCAGGAATTGGAGGTTGCTGTGAGCTGTGATGCCACAGCACTCTATCCAGGGTTACAGCTTGAGGCTCTGTCTCAAAAAAAAAAAATAAATAAATAAAAATAAAATTATATGTTGTTTTGGGTAGCATAGACATTTTAGCAATGTTGATTCTTCCCAGCCATGAACATGGTATATTTTTTCATTTGTTAACATTTTCAGCTATTTATTTTCTTAAAGCTTCGTAGTGCTCTTTATAGAGATCTTTCACATCCTTTGTTAGGTAAACTACCTAATATTTCATCTTCTTTGGCAACTACTGTGAAAGGAATGGAGTCCTTGACTGTTTTTCAGCTTGGCTATTGTTGGTACATATAAAGGCTACAGATTTATGGGTGTTGATTTTGTAGCCTGAGACATTGCTGTAGTCCTTGATCACTTCTAAAAGTTTTGTAGTAGAATCCCTTGTGTTTTCCAGATATACAATCATATCATCTGCAATGAGTGAAAGTTTGATCTCTTCTGACCCTACGTGGATACCCTTGATTGCCTTTTATTCCCTGATTGCAATGGCTAAACCTTCCATTACGATGTTGAAGAGCAATGGAGACAATGGGCAACCTTGCCTGGTTCCTGATCTAAGTGGAAATGGTTTCAATTTAACTCCATTCAATACGATATTGGCTATGGGTTTGCTATAGATGGACTCTATCAGTTTAAGAAATGTCCCTTCTATACCAATTTTTTTTAAGTGTTCTGATCATGAAGGGATGCTGGATATTGTCAAAAGCTTTTTCTGCATCAATTGAGAGAATCATATGGTCTTTATTTTTTAATTTGTTTATGTGCTG
>CAUYRH010092985.1:0-20901 GCA_963574655.1 Perodicticus potto
GTAATTCACCAAAATGACAAACACAAAGGGAAAGAGGAGAGGCACCCGATACATGTTCTCTAGGCCTTTTAGAAAACATGGAGTTGTTCCTTTGGCCACATATATGCGAATCTACAAGAAAGGTGATATTGTAGACATCAAAGGAATGGGTACTGTTCAAAAAGGCATGTCACACAGATGTTACCATGGCAAAACTGGAAGAGTCTACAATGTTACCCAGCATGCTGTTGGCATTGTCGTAAACAAACAAGTTAAGGGCAAGATTCTTGCCAAGAGGATTAATGTTCGTATTGAGCATATTAAGCACTTTAAGAGCCAAGATAGCTTCCTGAAACGTGTGAAGGAAAATGATCAGAAAAAGAAGGAAGCCAAAGAGAAAGGTACCTGGGTTCAACTGAAGCACCAGCTTGCTCCAACCAGAGAAGCCCACTTTGTGAGAACCAACAGAAAGGAGCCTAAGCTCCTGGAACCCATTCCCTTTAAATTCATGGCATAATAAGCATATTATAACATAGCACACATGAGTACCAGTGGACCTATGTTTTTAGGTGCTAGAACCTATTTATTCCCTATGAGCTCACGGCATAATAGGTGTACAGTATCGCACACAGGATAACCAATAGACCCCATGTAACAGTGATACAAGGTGCTGGACTATTTCCCATTAATTCAAAAGTCAATCAACGCTTTGTCACATTCAATGGCAAGGTGCCTGCCTGAGCTACTAGAACCTCTTCCCTATGAATTCATGGCATGGTAGGTAAAAGTAATAGTATACTGCTACTGTAAAAATGTTTCTTGTTCATTTACTAAAAGTGTGATATTTTTTTCCCCAAAGAAGTATTAAAGCAAATTTTAATATGTCCTAAAAAAAAAAAAAAGAAAAGAAAAAGGTTAAGCCGCTGTAGCTCAGCGGCTAGGATGCTGGCCACATACACCAGGGTTGGTGGATTTGAACCCAGCCCGGGCCTGTCAAACAACAATGACAACTACAGCAACGATAATGAAAAAATAGCCGAGCGTTGTGGTGGCTGCCTGTAGTCCCAGCTACTTGAGAGGCTGAGGCAAGAGAATCGCTTAAGCCCGAGAGTTTGAGGTTACTATGAACGGTGGTGCCACAGCACTCTACCCATGGCACTCTGCTAAGGCTGACATAGTGAGACTGTGTCTCAAAAAAAAAAAAAAAAAGGTTGAGTGGTCTGGAGAGAAGATCAGACTAGCCACAACATTCCTATAAGCCAGAGCCTAATCCAAGAAAAGGTCCTAACTATATTGAATCCTATGAAGGCTGAGAGAAATGAGGAAGTTGAAGAGGAAAAATCAGAAACTAAAAGAGATTGGTTCATGAGGTTTAGAAAAAAGAGGCTGTCTGCCTAACTTGCAAGGTAAAGTAGCAAAATGCTAATGTAGAAGTTGCAGCAAGTAATTTAGAAGATCTACAGAAAATCATTGATGTAAGTGGCTACATTAAACAACATATTTTTATTGTAGACACAATGGCCTTCTATAGGAAGAAAAAAGATGTCATCTAGGACTTTCATCTCTCGAGAGGAAAAGTCAATGCCTGGCTTTAGAGAACAGGCTGATTCTTGTTAGAGGCTAGTATATAATATAGCTGGTGACTTTAAGTTGAAGCCAAGACTACTGAAAGTCTGAGGACTCTTAAGAATTATGCTTGGGCAGTGCTTGTGCCTGAAGGAGTAAGGCGCCAGCCCCATGTACTGGAGGTGGCAGGTTCAAACCCAGCCCTGGCCAAAACTGCAAAGAAAAAACAAAAAGAACTATGCTAAATATGCTCTGCCCTTGCTTTATAAATGGAACAACAAACCACTGGTGACAACACATTTTTCACATAATATTTTAAGCCCATTATTGAAACCTGCTGCTCAGAATAAAAGACTCCTTTCAAAATATTGGTGTTCCAGCCGGATGTGGTGGCGCACGCCTGTAATCCTAGCACTGAGGCAGGCTGAGGCATGTGGATTGTCTGAGCTCACAGGTTTGAGACCAGCCTGAGCGAGAGCAAAACCTCATCTCTAAAAATAACCATGCATTGTGGTAGGTGCCTGTAGTCCCAGCTACTTGGGAGGCTGAGGCAAGAGAATCACTTGAGCCCAAGAATTTGAGGTTGCCATGAACTATGATGTCATGGCACTCCACCGAGGGTGACAAAATAAAACTCTGTCTCCAAAAAAACAAAACAAAACAAAATATTGCTGTTTGTTGACAGTATACCTGATCACTCAAGAGGACTGATGGAGATGTACAAGAAGTTAAATATTTTCATTCTTTCTAACACATTATCTATTCTGCAACTTAGGGATAAAGGAAGAATTTTGACTTTTAGGTCTTATTATGTAAGAAATGCATTCCATAAGGCTATAGCTGCCATAGATAGTGACAGCTCTGATGGGTCTGGGCAGAGTAAATTGAAAACCTTTTGTAAGGGATTCCATTCAAGATGCCATTAAGAACATTTGAGATTCATGGGAGGAGGTTAAAATATCATTATTACTAGAAGTTTGTAAGATGTTGATTCTAACCTTAATGCATGACTCTGAAGGGTTCAAGAGTTCAGTGGAGGAAGTAACTGCAGATATGGTAGAAATAGCAAGATAACTAGAATTAGAAATGGAATCTGAAGATGTGACTGAATTGCTTCAATTTCATGAGAGCACGCAAATGGGTGAGGAGTTGCTTCTTATGGATGAGCAAAGGAAGTGGTTTCATGAGATGGAATTAACTCCTGGTGAAGACACTGTAAACATTGTTGAAATGAAAACAAAAGATTTAGAATATTGTTCAAACTTAGTGGATAAAACAGCAGAGTTAAGAGGATTGACTTTGATTTTCAAAGAAGTTCTATGGGTACATGCTACCAAATAGCATTGAATGCTACAGAGGAATCTTTTTTGAAAGGAAATGTCACTTGACATGGCAGACTTTATCATTGTCTTATTTTAAGAAATTGCCACAGCTGCCCTAACCTTCAGCAACCACCACCCTGATCATTTAGCAGCCATCAACATCAAGACCTTCCACCAGCAAAAAGATTATGACTTGCTGAAGGCTTACATGATCATTAGCATTTTTTGGCAATAAAGTACTTTTAAAACAAGGTATGTAAATTGTTTTAGACGTAATGCTTATGCATACTTAAGAGACTATAGTATGGTATAAACATAACATTTATGGTAGGAGAAAACCAGTAAGTTCATATAACCAGTAAGTTAACCTTGTTGTCATACTCACTATATTGCAGTGGTCTCAAACCTGCGGTATCTCCAAGGTATGCATGTATATGATTTGCAGATATTTTCTCCCATTCCATAAGTTTTTTATATCAAGAGAAACCACAAGAGAGTGAAAAAACAAGATTTTAATTTTGATAAAGTACACTTTATCTGTTTTTTCTTTTTTGCCAATGTTTTTGGAGTCACATAAAAAAAATATTGACAAATCCAGTGTCATAAAGTTTCCCCTAATGTTTTCTTTTTTCATATTTTTTTATTGTTTGGGATTGATCGAGGGTACAAAGAATTAGGTTACATTGATTGCAGTTTGTTAGATAAAGTCCCTCTTATAATTGTGTCCTGCCCCCAAGAGGTGTGCCCTAATGTTTTCTTTTAAGTGCTTTGTAGTTTTTAAATCTTACATTTAGATGTTTGATCCATTTTGAGTTAATTTTGTTATATGGGGTAAGGTAAGGACCCAACTTCATTCATTGGTGTGCAATTTTTCCAGCATTTTTATTCAAAAGACTGTCTTTTCTCCATTGAACGGATAGTCTTGGCACCTTTGTCCAAAATTACTTAACTTTACATACATGAGTTTATTTCTGGGCTGTATTGGTCCTGTGATTATAAGTCTGTATTTATGCCAGCATTGTCACATGTCACTTCTGACACCACTTGTCAGGGCCCAAGACTGGCCAGGTCTTGGGCCCAGCTTACCTAGGTTCCGGATATGGACTGCTAAGTTACCTTGCTCAGGTACAGTTTCTCTTAGGTGCCTGAGGGCTATCTACTTTAGCTGGAGAGAGAGAGAGAGTGAATCTTAGAATAAAGCAGTCTTCTTAGAGAGATAGATCTTAGTCTTGAGTAGAGCTTGGTAATCTTCAGCAGAAAGATGTCGTGCTGCAGGAGAGGAGACAGAGTCAGAGTAAGCAAGTCTGTGATAGAATGTGCATGCTCCTTGACTGCCTTCTCCTCCAGCCTAATATAAGGCTAATCTTGTGACTCTCAACACCACAGGTGTAGAGACTGCCAATTCACCACTGCTCTCATCTCACAAGCTCTCATGCTTGTTAGGAGAGATAAATCCTTCTCCATGCCCTTTCCACCAAGGTGTTCCATTATTGAGCAATACAGGTATTTCTTATAACTCTTACTCCTCCTAGCCATAGGCTATATGGGATGGAACACAGCAAAAATATATATACCATACCATACCATTTTTTTTTTTTTTTGAGACAGGGCCTTAAGCTGTCACCCAGGGTAGAGTGCAGCGGCATCACAGCTCACAGCAACCTCCAATTCCTGGGCTCAAGTGAGTCTCCTGCCTCTGCCTCCCAAGTAGCTGGGACTACAGGCGCCCGCCACAACGCCCGACCATTTTTTTGGTTGCAGCCGTCATTGTTGTTTGGCGGGCCCGAGCTGGATTCAAACCCGCCAGCTCAGGTGTACGTGGCTGGCGCCTTAGCCCATTAAGCCGCAGGCACCGAGCCTACCATACCATTTTGATTGCAGTAGCTTTATGCTAAGTTTTGAAATCAAGAAGTGTCAGTTCTCCCACTCTGTTATTTTTTCAAGATTGTTTTGATGATTTGGGGTCCCTTGAGATTTTGTATGAAATTGAGGATAGATTTTCTGTTTCTTAGGAAAGTGTTTTTGAGATTGGATTTAGAGTGGGTGTTTGCTTGTTTGTTTTATGAGACAGAGTCTTACTGTGTTGCCCTCACTAGAGTGCTGTGGCGTCACAGCTCACAGCAACTGCAAACTCTTGAGCTTAAGTGATTCTCTTACCTCAGCCTCCCAAGTAGCTGGGACTACAAGTGCCCGCCACAACACCTGGCTGTTTTTCTGTTGCAGTTGTCATTGTTTTAGCTGGCCTGGGTTGGGTTCAAACCCGCCAGCCTTGGTGTATGTGGCTGGAGCAGTAACCACTATACTATGGGCGCTGAGCCAGATTCAGAGTGTTTTTAATCTTTATTTTTCTAGTATTGGGCTCAGCACCTGTAGCTCAGTTTTGGGGCACCAGCCACATACACTGGAATTGGTGGGTTTGAACCTGGCCTACTAACAACAGTGACAACTACAACAAAAAAATAACCAGGCTGGGTGTTGTGGAGAGTGCCTGTAGTCCTAGCTACTTGGGAGGCTGAGGCAAGAGAATCAGTTAAGCCCAAGAGTTTGAGGTTGCTGTGAGCTGTGATGCCACAGCATACCGAGGGCGACAAAGTGAGACTCTGTCTCAAAAAAATAAATTTTTTTTTCTCTTATAGTAGCCTCACTACCCCACCTTTATGTAGTCACAGGGTCTCATAGTAGTTTCCTAAAGCAGTCACTAAAAATTACCACAAAACTGGGTGGCTTAAAACAACAGAAATGTCTCATAGTTTTGGAGTTCAGAAGTTGAAAAGCAAGGAGTCGGCAGGGCTCTGCTCTGCATAAAAGCTCTAAGGAAGAACTTTCTTTTCCTCTTCCAGTTTCTGGTAGCCCAAGGTGTTCCTTAGCTTATATCTGCCTATGTAATTCCTTTCTCTGCCTCAGTCTGCATATGACCATCTTCTCTGTGCCTCTACATGCACTCTTCTTCTTATGAAGATGTCAGTCATTGGATTTAGGACCCACCCTAAATCCAGGATGATTTCATCTCAGAATTATTTACTAATTAATTCTGCAAAAACCCTGTTTCCAAACAAGGTTGCATCTTGAGGTTTTCAATAGATATGTATATTTGGGAGAGGCTGTGAGGTCTGACAATTAAGTTTAGTGAACTCATTCTAGAAAAAGTGCTGCATACCTCATTGCTGACTATCTCTACAATCACCTTTGAAGTACTCCCCTTGGGAAACTGTGCACCAATGCCAGTACCTAGTCCATCCTTCATAGCAATTTTGAAACTCTTTTTTCTGGAATCACCATTAAAGCTGTGGTAATATTACCCTTGATATCCTAAATGTCATCAAAATGTCTTCCTTACAATATTTTCTTTATCTTAAGGTGAAGAAAAAAGTCATTGGGGGCCAGATCACATGAGTAGGGAGGGTGTTCCAATACAGTTATTTGTTCACTGGCTAATAACTCCCTCACAGAGAGAGCCATGTGAGCTGGTACCTTGTTGTGATGCAAGAGCCATGAGTTGTTGGTGAAAAGTTCAGTCATTATCATTTAACTTTTTCATGCTACCTTTTCAGCATTTTCAAATAGTAAATTTCGTTAACTGTCCAAGTTGGTACAGATACATAACGAACAATCCCTATGATATCAAAAAAGGTTTGCAACATCATTTTGACTCTTGATTTGATTTGGAATGGTGGAACTTTTTAGGTAGGGGAGAATTAGCTGACTTTCACTGTGCACTTTGACACTTTGTTTCAAGGTCATGCTAGTACATTCATATTCCCGTAATGGCAATGTCTAAAACATTGTCTTGTTTTTCCAGAGGGTTTTGGCATACTTCAGCTGTCATTTGCTTTTGTTCATCAGTGAGCTCTTTGGGACCATTTGTGCACACACCTTTCTCATGCCAAGAGTTTCAGTTAAGATTTTCCTAACTGTTTCTCTGTTGATGTTTACTTGGTCTGTTATGCTTCTCACAGTCAGCCAATGATTTTGATGTACGATTTGATGAATTTCTGCAGGGTTTTGTCAGTTCTACTCGTTATTGGCCACCTTGACCTCTCTTCTTCAGAAATGCTTTCTCTCCCCTCAGAAAAGTGTTCAATCCATTTGTACATTGCTGTTTTCTTCATGGCTTTATCCCCACAAACTTGGACTAACAAGTCACTTCTATGCTTGCCAAGTTTAACAAGAAATTTATTGTTCATTGCCCTAATTCAAGCTCTGACATCCTCATGACGGCACATGAAAACACCAATATTGAACACTGTTCAGCAAGACACCACATGTTGACTTGCACACCACTGTGAGACAGCAATATAGCAAAGTTCTGAAACCTTACCAAGTTGTTGGTAGAGTGCTGCCAATGTAAGCACACTGTGGCAAGTTTGCAGGCTTAATTATCAGACCTCATATTCAACCTACTACAAACATTGTAGAGAATTTCAAACATATACCAAAATCTAAAAAGTAATATTACAAATCCCTGTGTACCTATTAGCCTGCTTCTACAGTTATCAACCTAAGGCCAGTATTTCTTCTGTGTTCCATTCACTCATTCTCTTTTCAAATAATTTGGAGGCAAATTCCCAAGACCGTATTCCATCAATAAATATTACTTTATATATGTAATAGGTAATAGTGTCTTTTAAAAAAGAATACTTATACCTAATAAATAACTTAACATCATTATTTAATATCCCCAAGTAGCCCGTAAACATATTTCCAACTCTTAGACTTTTTAATGTTATTGAAACCTTCATCTTTTAATTCCAATTATCTTCTATTTTATTTCTTAGAAAATGATTCAGATCAATAATTTCTCACAATCACACACTTCCCATTCTCTCCTTAATCCCTGCAGAAAGGAATGTCAGTTCCTGTATTCCCTGTGATATTAACTAAAGCCAAGCCTCCACACATTTCTAAGGAATTACCATCCTGCTGTATATGTTTCTACTAATTAGATTGGTGTATTACATAGTGGTTAAGAGCACAGACTTAAATCAGACTGTGTGGTTAAATCTCAGCTCTACTATTTAATGGATACATAAATTTGGGCATGTTACTAAACTTTGTACCTCATTTTTCTCATCTATAAAATGAAAATAGTAGCAGTGTCTAACTCATAAGGTTGTAGTGAATCTAAAAGAGCACATATATATAAAAAACATTTATGTGCCTACCACATAATTAACACCATATAAGGATTAGCAGTCATCATTACATTTATTGTAATCTTTCCTAAAATTTGCCTCCACCTGAATTTAAGTAAAGCACATTCACGTGGTCTCATTTTAATTACTTCATCAGTTTCAAAAATTTTTTGATTGTCTCATTTCTCTCTGAGAGTATTCTGTTCTCTGACTTTCTCTGTCTTATATAAGTCCCCAACAGCAAGCCCCTCACCATGGAATTCTCAATAATATATCCTACATAGACCACTCTTTACTTCGATAGCTTCCACGTAGTCCAAGACATCATAAACTCTTGTGTGAATGAGTACTACAGGTTTCTCACTGGTCTCCCTGCTTCCAACCTGTTCTTTAACAGTCTGTTTCCCATGAAGCAGCTAGAGGGGTCTTGTTAAATTTTAAGTTAGGTCACATCATTTCCTTAAATAAAAAAAAAATTCTTAAAACATCTTCCAATAGCTTATTTCTCACTAGTTTTGTTTTTTTCTTAACATTTGAAAAATGTCCTCCATATTCCCTGTTTTCTCTGGTCCTACTGCTTGCTGTTAACCAAAATCATGCCAACATTATTCTTTTCCGTATTATTCTAGTTTCTGTATAATTCTTTTTTTATAGTTTTTTTCATTATTATTATTAAATCATAGTTGTGTACATTAGTGCAATCAAGGGGTACATTGTGCTGGTTTCATATACAATCTGAAATATTTTCATCAAACTGTTTAACAGCCTTCATGGCATTTTCTTAGTTATTGTATGAAGACATTTGTATTCTGTATTTAGTAAGTTTCCCCTGTAACCTAAGATGCACCGTAGGTGTGGCCCCACCAATTACACTCCCTCCTCCCCAACCTAGCCCCTCTCCCCCTCCCTTGCCCATTTCCCCATATTCTTCTGCTATAGTTGGGTTACAGCCTTAATATGAAAGCTATAAATTCGCTTCATAGTAGGGCTGAGTACTCTGGATACTTTTTCTTCCATTCTTGAGATAATTTGCTTAGAAGAATATGATTCAGCTCCATCCATGTAAACATGAAAGAGGTAAAGTCTCCATCTTTCTTTAAGGCTGCATAATATTCCATGGTATACATGTACCACAATTTATTAATCCAATCGTGGATCGATGGACACTTGGGTTTCTTCCATGACTTAGCAATGTGAATTGTGCTACAATGAACATTCTGGTACAGATGTCATTGTTATAATGTGATAAATGGTCTTCTGGGTATATACCTAGTAAAGGAATTATAGGATCAAATGGCAGGTCAATTTTTAGTTCTCTAAGTATTCTCCAAACATCCTTCCAAAAGGAACGTATTAGAGTGCATTCCCACCAACAGGTTTTGTTTTGTTTTATGCAAGGTTGCAATTGCCTTTGGGCAAAGTGGTGATTATTACAGAGTCTTTTGTGATCACTCTTGTTATTAGGAATTTATGCATGAATATCCTCCCTTCATGAAATTTCTTAGCTCTATTTTCTCTTTTGCTTTGTTTTTTTACTTTTGTTTTGTTTTGTTTTGAACACAGATGACTCCACTTTGATTCCGACACCTTTCACAGGTCCTGCTTCTCTTCAAAATCTTCCTCTGAGACCATCACTGCGCAACCATCTCATAGTTAGGTTTTGATGTCCGTTGGTGCGGGGATGAACTTGTTCCAGATTTCTTGTCTAATCTCATGTTGGGTGGAATAATTGGCGACAAGAAGTTAGTGTCAAAACCCTTTTAGCCACATTTGAGCAATGAGGGAAGATTGAAGGAAGAAATATACTGATCATCAATCCACTTGGTAGCTGGATATTTGGATGAAAAAATAAGCTTCACTATCTGACCAAGTTAGGACCTAAAATATTTACTGAAAATTGTGCTGTGAGCCAGGAGAGTAATGAATAGAACATACTGATTACCTTTTCTTTTAATTTTTGTACATGGGGTAGGTAGTTGAGTAATTTGCTTGAGGAATAGAATGCTTTTATTTTCTCTAAGGAGTGTCTTTTCTCCAAGTAACTTAGTATCTGAGAAACTAATATTTCTCACCCCACAACTTCTAATGGAGCAAAGAAAACTGGGTGAAGAGTGGAGCTAGTGTAAGAAACTCTCATATGCCAAGTCATGGAAATTTTCTTTGATCCATTGCAAATTTTACTTCCATGGGAAATTGGCAAATGCATGGTTCATGTGCCAATCTTCCCCAAACCCTGGCAGTACTGCTAATTGATCAGAGCATGTTTTCTCAGCAAGCCTGCAAAGAGCTTAGTATTTGTTCTCAAGACCCTCTGTCACTCAAATACTGCTTCTCAACAGTTTTTATTGAGAAATGAAATCTATTTTCCAACACAGATCTGTAATGATGGGATTGCTCCTTTCCATGAGATTCAGCATCTCTCCCTCAATGCAGTTGAACATACAAACTATTATTTGTTCCTTCTTCCCAAAGCTTTGTTCCCACTACTTTCACATTTCTTTCTGTAGCTACAATCTTTATTTATGTGAAATAATACTGCTGATTATGGTCAAATCAGGTTGCTATGGCAGTGATTTTCCATGGATGCTAGTAACTTTCATCCATTAGGTGTGGATATAAAGACTTTAATAAGAGGAGTTTAATTTTACTTTCTGGAATGAAAAGACATTGTTCCCTCTCTGAGTTGACTGCATCTTAATGGTCAGGAAAGCTTCAGGTCGGCTATGACTCTAGTAATTGATCCTCCCCTCCTCGCTTTTAGAAACTCAGTCCCTTTGAAAAAATGAAATTACTGTCAAATTCATATGAGATCGTGAGTTACAATCTGAGTATTGTTTATAATGAGCAACATAATAAACATTTGAAACGTGGGGCTGTCAGTTCCCCTAACCCCATTGGAGAGCACCCTAATATAAGACAAGACTATAAGACCACTTTGAAGGCATTGAAAACAAGAGCTACTGATACAACTAACAAGCATAATCTATCCCAAATCAGCCAGATGCTATTCTTGGCTGGTATCGGTTTTCTGTAGCCAGGCAATGCTGTAATATAAAACTCCTCAAGTTGCCATCTCAAATCTATTGGTGTCTGGGTAATATCCTAACCTCTTCAAGAAGACAGTTTCTATACATAGCCAGCTGAAACACATCTTGACCTGAGAAGTAACTGCATCAACACAAGCATTAGGAAAAACCAAGTA
The DNA here is from genome assembly GCA_963574655.1 of Perodicticus potto. Classification (NCBI taxonomy): domain Eukaryota; kingdom Metazoa; phylum Chordata; class Mammalia; order Primates; family Lorisidae; genus Perodicticus; species Perodicticus potto. The sequence continues at coordinate 11,202 of CAUYRH010092985.1, forward strand.
GGGAAACCCAAAAACAAAAATATTTTCAGTAGAACTGAGATGAGATTCTTTCTGTTCCTCAAAGATTCAGCATCTCTATAAATTCTATGCACATCCTACTTATATTAAATACATGGAGCTGAAACTACAAAGTTTTGTTCTGCAGGTGTTTTCATGACACATATAATTGCACAACTGTAAGATACATTTTCACTGTGCAGTGGTATACACATAAAACCAAATAGAGTTTTTTCAGTTTATACAAATCAAATTATAGCAAAATCTTTTTCATTCCAAATGTATACTTAGAAAAATGTATGGATAGTTAACTTGTGATTATTCTTCATTTTAAAAGTTATTACTCAAGAACATCTTCGACATAAAAGTTGTCTTATGCATAAGTAAAAAGAAAAGTATATTATTCATCTGAAATCCCATCACCATAGATAGTCACAATATTTTGGTTTATAAAGGAGGTTGGCAAACATTTTTCTGCAAAGGGTCAGACAGTGAATATTTTACAATTTTGCAGGCCTTGGATTTCTGTCTTAGCACTGACATTTCAGCATAAAAGCTGCTGAAGATAACACATAAACAAATGGATATGGTTGCGTTCTGATAAAACTTTATTTGAAAAAATAGGTAGTAGGCTAGATTTGAAAAGAAGTTGTTTGCCAACTCCTGGTATATACGCTCACAGAATTATTTTTGTATGTAAATATACACTTGTGCAAATACCCACATATATGTGTGTGTATACATAACGTATATGTTTACAAATACATATTTGATATTAATATATTGTGCTTATACATGTATTTATGTGTGTATGTGTGTATATGTGTGTGCAAGAAAAAAAATTACAAAAATCTATTATCTATAGCCGTGGTTCTTAACTTTCCTAATGCCGCAGCCCTTTAATACAGTTCCTGTGGGTCGCGACCCGCAGGTTGAGAACTGCTGATCTATAAGAGTTTGTAATATCATTTTTGCTTTTAAAATTATATTAAACTATGTGTGAACCAAGGTATCATAATTATTTGTTTTTATTTTTATTTTTTTGAGACAGAGTCTCACTTTGTCACCCTCAGTAGAGTACTGTGGTGTCATAGCTCACAGCAACCTCAAATTCTTGGGCACAAGTGATCTTCTTGCCTCAGCATCCTGAGTAGCTAGAACTATAGGTGCCCATCAATTGGAAGCAGGAGCCAAACTATTCTTTCCAGGGTCCCTAGCAGTGGTGGCAGCAGGGGCGGACCTCATCTGTCCATGGAGAATATGTGAAAGCAATTCCACACTCCTCCCGACTCTCCTGGCATGGGCAACAGTGAAGTACCACTTATGGATCTGACCCCTGGGCAAAAGTAGCATTCCAGGGTCTGGAAGTCACAATGATGCCAGCCACAGTGCCCTGGGTGCACAGCAGCCATCACTTCTCTCCAGAGCAGTGCAGCTGCACAGCCTCCATTCAGGCCTCGGTATCAGAGAGTCTTTCTCTGTTGGGTCTAGTCTATTGTTGGAACATCAAATGTATTTTTCACTTCCTTCAGTGAATTCTTCAGTTCCAGAAATTCTGTTTAGTATTTTGCAAAAATATTTATGTCTTTGGTACATTTCTCATTCACATCCTGAATTATTTTTATTTTTTAGTCTTGTTCTTAAAAATGCTTTTGTATTTTACTGAGTTTCTTTAAAATCAGCATTTTGAACTCTTTTAGATTTTTTGTTTGTTTTGTTTTTCAGACAGATTCTCACTCTGTTCCCCCAGGCTTCTTAGCTCACAGAAACCTCAAACCCCTAGGTTCAAGCTGTCCTTCTGCCTCAGCCTTCAGAATAGATAGGACTAAAGGTGTCCACAATAATACCCAGATAATTTTTCTATTTTTAGTAGATACAGGGGTCTCTCTCTTCTCAGGATAATCTTGAACTCCTCAGCTCAAGTAATCCTCCTGCCTAGCTTCCCAGAGTGCTCAGATTATAGGCCTGAGCCACTGGACCCAGCGAGTATTTTGAATTCTTGATGCAAGATGTTGTGAATTTTTTAATTGGATTCTGTTACTGGAAAGTCATTGTGTTCCTCTGGTGTTGTTATACTTCCTTGCTTTTTCACATATTCTGTGCCCTTATGTTGCTATCTGAACATCTGGTGTAGCAGATGCTGCTTCCAACTTTTGAAGTTGCTTTATTGGAGAACATTTTGTCCTGAAGATGTATATATGTTGTTGGTAGCATCAGGTACTTTAGCTCTGATTTTGAGTGCTTGCAGTAGTGGGATCTCTTTGCCAGTAGACAGTGTTGGAGTCATCTGTGATTTTCTTGGTGGCTTAGGGAATTGGTTCCCATCCTTTCTGACACTTGGGACATTTTTCATAGAAGAAAATTTTTTCCGTGAACTGGGAAGGATGGTTTTGGGATAATTCAAGTGTATTACATTTATTTTACACTTTGTTTCCATTATTATCGTACTAATAGAATGTATTAATTAAATAATTATCCAAATTGCCATAAGGCAGAATCTGTGCAGTCCTGAGTTTGTTTTCTTGCAACTAGATAAACCATCTGGGGGTCATGGGAGACAGTGACACCCCAAGTGTTTGGCTTATATCCAGTCTACTCCATAATCTTGTTTTGGTTGCTGTCACTGCAGGAAACCCCTGCTTCACAAAGATAGGATGTTGGAAATGGAAACAGGTTTTACAATGCTTTTGTGGAAATCTCAGGCTATTCTGCCTTGACTGTAATCTAGAATGTAGGGAGATTTGAAATTGTCTCAAGCATACTGTTAAGGCCACCATCATTTATGATTTCAAGATTTTGAGTCTGTTCCAGCCTAAAGCTTATTTACCTGCCTTATTCACAAATGGGTTGTGGATGCATTCCTTCCTAGTTCAGGGGCCTTTTGTGTTGGGAAGTGATGCTCAAACTCTTGAATGATGAGACAGGTGATTATTCACCAACTGAGATAAAAGAAGGCCCCAGCTCAGTCTCTTCCAAAATCTGTACTAATGTTTGAAACATGTCAAAAATTCCAATGTTCAGTTGTCACCCCCATGATGCCAATTTGGCTTTGAATACCGCCACTTTATCTACTGGCTTGAACACAGATGTCATTCTCCCCCCACATGACAGATTGAGTTCATTTAGCAGGTTGCATATATCATACAAGTAAGCAAGTTCTGTAGCCCATTCTTTGTCACTGAAAAGTGTTGCCAGTGGTGATTGTTTTTCTAAGTGAAAACTGTACAGAAGCTCTCATAACTCAAAAGTTCTGGCCAGTGATATATTTTGGGAAGCCGTCTCACTTCTCTGTACAGAGATGTGTGTGCTCTGTGCTTAGCTCCTCACAGAACTGCTCAAACAGACACAAGTTACAGGCATTTACTGTAATGAGGTTGATAATTTTATCATATCCTACAAAATATTGTTTAGTTCAAGTGACATTTTTCAGCTAGCCAGAATTTCTCTATGGGTGATACCGTGTGTGGGCTCATTCACCCCAAACCAGAAAGCTGTCCATTCATGGCAGCCTCTTCATCCATGCATGTACTGACACAAAATGACCAATTCACTTTTCCCGATATAGAATCATTCAAAGACTTGAATAGGTCTGCAGCCGTGGTGTTGATGGGAAGCAAAAGTGCATATAACATATGTTCATGCACGACCCCCGGAAAACTGTGCCACACAAAACAAGCACAGTTGCCTTGTTGTCCATATCTACAGACTTGTCAATCTGGATTGCCTAACACAGAGACTCATTAATCCTCTCTTACAATTGTGCCCCAAAATTTACCATCAATTTGTCTAGTCTGGAGTTAGATGAGAGAGGAAAACATGCCACTTTTGACCTGCAGCCTCTCCTGAAAGGGCAAAGGTCCTTCGCAGCAGGCGGGATCAACTGTTCACCAATACAGGACTTCTGAGCTTTATCAATGTGGTTGTTCACCAAGATGCTCGCAGTACAGACACACCGAATGAAGTAGTGGCCTTCAATAATTTCTTTTGTTATTTGTGTTCATATTTTTTTCTTTTGAAAAACTCTTGAAAGTTTATATTTTAATGCAGGATCCTTGGCCTCCATGTGGCTTGCTCAGGTGCTATACATGGCAGTGTGGGCCATGTTTGTGGGCAATTTCTTAGGTCTCTGGTTAGCTGGTTTGATGTAGGTGATGATAGCAGCAGTGGCAACACTGTTTTTTTATCCCTAGCCTCCTCAAATATATATACATAAATATATAAAATATATATATAACAATATAAAAATATAAAAAATACATATTTTTTAAAGAAAATTTTAAAGGAAAATTTGTTGAAGGGTCTGTTGAATTGATTTGACTTAATATGAACTAAGCATGATAATATCAGTTCATGTCCAGTTGATGTTGAACACACAGACTGGGGTACATAAAATGAAAACAAAGTGAAAATGTACTCAGGTAAAGAAAGTGTGATGTTGGGTTTGTTTCATTATGGTCCTTTTTTCTTCTTTTTTGAGTCAGAGTTTTACTTTATCACCCTTGATAGAGTGCTATGGTGTTATAGCTCACAGCAAACTCCAACTCTTGGCTTCAAGCGAATCTCTTGCCTCACCCTCCCAAATACCTGGGACTGTAGGCACCTGGCAAAAGACCCAGATATTTTTAGAGGTTGGGTCCTACTCTTGCTCAGGCTGGTCTCAAACTCATGAGCTCAGGGTAATCCACTGGTCTCCACCTCCCAAGTGGTAGGATTAGAGGCATGAGCCACTGCACCCAGCTAGGGTTATTTTTGTAAGGTGATCAAAATTGCCTAAATAGTATTATTTAAATACAGGATTTTTCTAAATTGAGAGACTTCATTTTGAAACATACTGAGTACAAAACTTGGTTCTATCCTTATCTAGTCTCTGGAGCTAAGAAACAAACTGAGACTGTTCATGGTGACATTTCCAGCACATTGCGTTGTGTTTTGTATGTTTTTCATTTCAACTGTTTAAGTCTTCCTTTTTATCTCTGCCTTGATGTGAGATTGTCCAACTTGATGGTATGTATTGTGGAAAGGTAAATCAGACCTTAGGTTGCTAGAAAACATATTTCTAACCTCACAAGAATCCCTCTTTAATGGGAAGGAGTATACTGTAGCCTACGACCGAAAATGATCTTGGCTTATCAGCTTCAACGGAATATTCATTAAAAAGTTACTAAGTATTAATTCACAAAGAAATTCTCAACACATTCAAAAGAGATGAAATTGTATATACTATGATCTCTGACTCAAATTTAGTCAAATTTTCTAAGTAAAATAGGATCAGTTGGAAGAAGCTTTTGGATGCAGTAAAAGGGTAGGAAAGAAAGCCCCATGCTCCACATTCCTGCCATGGGCTTATACAACCTTAGCTATGGGAAAACCTTCCAACCAATGTGGGCTTCTAGCCTAACATGGGGAGCTGCCTAGAGATTGCCCAAAGAAATTGCTTCAGAGAGGGAAATTCAACGGAGTTTCACAGGCATCTGAGCAAGGAGCACTTTAAGCTTGGTGGCATTCTGAGAGTTTAGACACCTGGGGTCTCTGCCTTGCCTTCAGACTGGGCTGGGGCTGATGATTATACTGTGCCAAGGAGGAAGAAGGCAGATCAGTCACTCCTACACATCCCCATCCCAAATTTCAGTGCTGCTGCTACTATGGCAAGTTGTGAGGCCAGGGCATGAGCATGACTATTTGCACCCACCTAAGAGGCACTGCACCCTTCCCCAGGGCAGGCCTGCAAAATGTTCACCATGGCCCATATCTGAGCATTCTGCTCGTGGCCCTAAGACCACACTACCTTGGCGTATGTAAAAAAAAAAAAAGAAAAAAGAAAGAAAGAAAGAAAATAACAATACTGAACACAGTGAGATTGGGGGCCTGAGGACATATGTACTGACCCAGTCTGATCTTCCAAGTACTTGACTATGCCAACTTGCCCAGCCCAGTTCACCATTGTCACCATCTGATTACCCCTGCTGGGGTCTGAAGTTGGATTAACCCAACCTATTGATGCTACCACAACTGACACCCACCCACACGCATCAACAGCAGACCAAGGAAATGGTCTGCTCAGCCACTCACAGGCCATCACTGCCACTAGTGCAGACTGCCTGGGTTCCAGTGGGTTGTTTTATATATATATATATTTTTTTAATATTATATATATGTATATATACATATGGGTTTATATATATATACATATAAACCCACTGTTTTATATATATATAAATATGTGTGTGTGTATATAAAATTTACTCACGTCCCCGATATCTCTTTTCTGGATTATTAGAAGCATTTATTAACTCGTCTCTCTGGCCTCACCCTAACTTTCCCACAATTCCATCTCAAAAGAACTACAATTATCCTTTTGATCAGAAAATATAAATTTTTAAAGTTTAATTCCCATCTTGTAGTCTTTACACTATTATTGCCTCTGTCTAACACGTTTTATTACCATTCAATACGCTGACAATTTTAACACTGCACCCTGATCCCTGATGCATTTCTTATCACCTTTGCTTTGCTCTACGTTTCAGTTTTTCTATAGCATGTATTACCTTCCAAGTAGTCTATGCATCCATGACTTCATGGTTTACCCTCCTTGCTTGAACATAAGAAGCAGGTTAGGGATCGAATCTTTGTCTTGGTTCACTGCGGAATCCCAAGCATGAGTTCAGTTTCTCCCACATGGTATTATGCACTCAATAAATACTTGTTAAATAATTAAATGATGATAAGACTTTCAAATCACCTAGAAACAAACATTCTTAAAATACAACACTGGGAAAAGAAGCAGTCAAAACTCATTATCATAATTTAAGAGTCCAAACACAAAGATTTAAGCATGTGTTTAAAAAAAAAAAAAAAGGAATTAAATAGCATTCAGACCTCTGAGGCATGATGAAACAGACATGTTATACATTAACGGACTGTATAGCATGAGCCTCAAGGATGCTCTTCAGCCCCGTCTGGTATTGATTGGAGCACAGAGAGGCCCTAGTACAATAGTATACTCAATTGTACAATTTTATATGGAGTCATGAGCCTGCATTTAAAACAGTCAAAAATACTGCAGAACTAAATAATATTTCCTAATGAAGGGCATATTTTTATCTATTCAGATTAAGACATGGAGATTGCGGGCGGCGCCTGTGGCTCAAGGAGTAAGGCGCTGGCTCCACATACCAGAGGTGGTAGGTTCAAACCTGGCCCCAACCAAAAACTACAAAAAAAAAAAAAAAAGACATGGAGATTGCAAGTAAATTTTCTTTCTGAGGTCTTCACAAAACCATATTGACCCAGATACATTGTTAAACAGATTATGTAACTCCCATGTGTCAAAATATGGCAAATGATGCAGTTGAGGGTATTTGCCTTAAAATTGCAAACTGTCAAAGATGTTAAAAGGAAATGTAAATCCAATAATTACAAAAGTTTTTTCTTTTTTTTTTTAATTGCCTGAAGTAATAACAGACACAATGATACTTGCTGTCACTATAATACGATAGAATATTTAGGAACACTTTCCAAACCCATATCCTCAAAAGCGAGTTTTAAATCCAGGCAGTCATGCTCAACTATGTAACTGGCAGCTTGTGTTCTTTGCCTATGGGAGCTGATCACAGTCGACGGCTCTTAGGGAGCTGAGTATCCCAGCTTTCTCATTACCAGAGTGATCCTGATGCACATGCAGTAACAGTTCTCAGAGTTCCCTACTGGCCTAAAGTAATACTTCCTTTGTTGTTTGCCAGTACCTTCCAGGTTTCACTTGCCCATGCCCTACAGATGATACAAGGGGCAGGATAAAGAAATAAGAATTATTTTGTTATTATGATGTTCTTACACTCCTTGAGAAGCAGTATAGTATTATTTGAGTTTGTTATTGGACTTGGATTACTTGTAAATCTATACTAGAAACAATAAAACAACAACTAAAAAAATAAATAAAAATGTGCAAGTCACATGTTAAGACAAAAGAGAAAATGAAATCATAAAAAATAATCAATTATAAACACAAATGTCATAAAAATAACAGAAGACAAAACAGAAACAAAGAACATGGGCAAAATATAGAAATAATAATGAATATGATAAATATTAATCCCAGTATATCAATAATATTTTTGAGTACCAATGTTCAATATAAACTAGCTAAAAGAGACAGGTAGGTTGGATGAAGAAAGAAAATCCAATATTATGTAGTCTATAAGAAATTCACTTTAAATATAAAAATATACATAAATTAAAAGTAAACAGATGGAGAAAATGGACCATGCTAATAAGATTAAATGAATGAAAATTGGAGTAGTTGTATTCTTTTAATTTTAGATAGAGCAGACTTCATAACATAAATATTTATCAGGGAAAAAGACAGGCATTACATAATGATAAAGGGGTTAATTCTCCAGCATGTATGTACCTTAAAAAAAGATCATTCCAATACATGGGCAAAACTGATATAACTGTGAGCAAAATATATATTAATAAATCTACTATTATAATTAAAGACATCAACACCTCTTTGTTAGAAATGTACAAATTCAGCAGGCAGAAAATTTGAATTTTCTGAAAATTTGAGAGTTGAATTCAACAACCTAATAGATGAACTAGACACACCTATAGATGACTTTCTGCAGCACATTCTTCCCATGTTTACATGGTAAAGTCATCAAGATGGGCCACATTCTGGGCAATAAAACCTTAACAATTTAAAAGAATAGAATCATACAACATCTGCTTTCAGATCACAATGGAATGAAACTAGAAATCAATAAAAGAAAGATAACTGGAAAATCCCAGATTACTAGGAGATTAAATAACACTCCCATTCTTACCAGATCAACAGTCTAATCACTTGTTTTCCAGTATTAATAATGAGTCTTAAAGTTGACAACAAGAGATAGCTCTGAAAAAAAAGCTCTAACTTTGCTTCTTTCCTATTTATACCAAATTGGTTAAAATGTTGCACAACTTCCTACATCTCTTTGTGCATCACTCAATTTGTAGCATATCCTGAGATATTGTTATTGCAATTCCTATGGCTTTGCAAAATTACACAGGCATAAGTGTTACTTTTCTGAAATATTAATAAAAACATCAACCTTTGTTTTTCCTGTTGAATATATTTAAATATAATTGGACCACAGAAGAATAAACTCTAGCATATTTTCTCATTATTTTTTACAAGTTTGTACTCTGTTTTTATCATTATAATGCATTCAAAATGTTGCCGTTCTAAAAGGATGTCAGTTTTCTAATCACATAAATTTATACTTATTTTAAAGGAGAAAGATAATTTTTCTGATCTGGCTAGTGTTTTAATTCAACAAACATGTGGAAAAAATTGCCTTTCTTCTAAGTATTTCATTGCTAGCTAGGAAATATTTTTCCTAAAGAGTAAGAAAACAACAGAGAGGGCTGGACACAGTGGTTCACACCTATAACCCTAGCACTCTGGGAGGCTAAAGGCTGGAAGATTGCTTAAGGCAAAGAATTAAAGACCTGCTTGAGCAAGAACAAGACTCTGTCTCCATAAAAATTAAAAACAAAAAATAGCTTGGCATGGTGACAAATACCTCTAGTTCCAGCTACTTGGGAGGCTGAGGAAGGAGGATCAATCGAACCCAGGAGTATGAGGGTGCTGTGAACTATGATGTTGCCACTGTACTCTAGCTTCGGTGACAGAGTGAGAGTATGTCTCAAAAAAAAAAAAAGA
>CAUYRH010092989.1:0-19566 GCA_963574655.1 Perodicticus potto
TTTTTAAATTTTTATTAAATCATAATTGTGTACATTGGTGCAATCATGGGGCACAATGTACAATCTGAAATATTTTCATTGAACTATTTAACATAGCCTACATGGCCTTTTGATCACTATATGAAGACATTTATATTCTACCTTTAGTAATTTTCACTTGTACCCTTGTAAGATGCACCATAAGTGTGATCCCACTAATCACCCTCCCTCTACCCATCCTCCCCCTCCCCTCCCTTGCCCCTTTCCCCCTTTCTTGTGCTATAACTGGGTTATAGCCTTCATACCAAACCTTTAGATTAGCTTCATAGTAGGGCTGAGTACATTGGATACTTTTTCTTCCATTCTTGAGATACTTTGCTAAGAGACTCTGCCTTTTTTTAATTTTTTTTTTTTTTTTTTTTTTTTGAGACAGTGTTTTAATATGTTGCCCTTGGTAGAGTGCTGTGGTGTCACAGCTCACAGCAAACTCAGACTCTTGGGCTTAAGCAATTCTCTTGCCTCAGCCTCCCAAGTAACTGGGACTACAGGCACCTGGCACAACACCCAGTTATTTTTTGGTTGTAGTTGTCATTGTCGTTTGGCTTGCTTGGGCCGGGTTCAAACTCACCACCTCTGGTGTTGTGGCCAGTGCCCTAGTTGCTTGAGCTACAGGTGCTGAGCCGCCTTTTTTTTTTGTAGAGACAGAGTCTCACTTTATCACCCTCAGTAGAGTGCCGTGGCGTCACACAGCTCACAGCAACCTCCAACTCCTGGGTGGGCTTAGGCAATTCTCTTGCCTCAGCCTCCTAAGTAGCTGGGACTACAGGTGTCCGCCACAATGCTCGGCTATGTTTTTGTTGCAGCTATGTTTTTGTTTATGTTTTTGTTCAGTTTGGCCGGAGCCGGGTTTGAATCCACCACCTTCGGTATATGAGGCTGGCGCCCTACCCACTGAGCCACAGGCACCGCCCTGAGTCACCTTTTTAGTGACAGGGTCTCACTTTCTTGCCTTTGGTAGAGTGCCATGGCTTCACAGTTCATAACAACCTTCAGGACACGTGTCCTTCTGAAAGGACACCAGGGGTCAGACCAGAGTTGGAGGTGTGGACAGAACCCTAGGATGGAGGGTGCTGCCTGTGGTGGTCTACCCTGGTGGTTAGGAGCTAGTTGAACCCCACACTTGCTCCTGCTCCACTACTTCCCTGCAGGTCTCAGGCCTGCCGCTTGGCTCCTGAGGACCAACAGGGACATGGGAAGCTATGTTGGAACCATGCAGGGGATAAGCAAAGTGTTGGCTGGTTCAGCCTGGGCCAGGTGCTAACCTTGGACCCCAAGCCAGAGGAGATAGGCACAGTGACCACAGCAGCCGTCTCTGAGAGCCCACGTCCAGCAGCTGATAATTCACCCCTTATCCCTTGTGGTGGGTCCTCCTTACCCGTGGCTTAATAAGTGGGCTGTCATTCAGATGGGAGCACGTGATCTCCATGGCCATGGTGATGGTCACATTGGCTTTCATGCACTAAGTGGTCAGCTGATACTGGAGCGAGGTCATGTGGGGCAAAGCCCTGTTCCCATGCCCCCAATTCCTCAACTTGGTGTTAGAAATTGGATTGCTCAGACAGTGTCTATTGCTCAGTGGGTAGGATGCTGGCCCCATATACCAAGGGCGGCAGGTTCAAACTCGGCCCTGGCCAAACTGCAACAAAAAATAGACAGGTGTTGTGGTGGGTGCCTATAGCTCCAGCTACTTGGGAGGCTGAGGCAAGGGAGTCGCCTAAGCCCAGGAGTTGGAAGTTGCTGTGAGCTGTGATGTCACAGCACTCCACCAAGGGCAATAAAGTGAGACTCTCTCTAAAAAAAAAGAAGGAAAGAAAGAAATAGGATCGCGCCAAGGTGTCTGGCCAAGCAAGGTAGCCTCAGCTGCAGAGCTATTGGGAGAACTCCAAACAGCAGGAGTGATGCAACATGTCAGCCTGTCTGACAAGTGTGAAGACCATGAAGAAGGACTGTCTGGGGCACATAGTGCCAAGGTGACTGCCAGAGGTGGAGATCAGTGAGGCCCAGCCTAGAGTGACCCTGGAGATGGGCCACCTGCAAGTCCAAGGCAGTATGTCTCTCAGGAAGGTGGTGGCATCTCCTTGCCAGGTCCCAGGCAACCTCGGGTCAACATGGCAGTCAGAAGACAGTGCCCACAGGTCAGCTTCATCCCTCAGGGGCTCACCTTTGTTATCTGTCTTGCTGGGATGTGTTTCACGTGATCCTAACAGTAATATCACTGTAGAATGTCCCCAAACATGCAAAGAAGAAAATGGAACCCACTCACAATTCTGCCATCTGCCAATAGCGCACAGGTAGTTTTTGTGTCTTCTTGCCTTTAGAGACCCATTTTCTACTTTCACAAAAGCTCGCACCCCATGCACATGGCCTTGTGGCTTTTCTACTGGGTGTTGTCTCCTCACCCTCTGTTTGGCTTAGGATGGGGGCACAAGCAACACTTAGGCTGCCCCCCCTGAGCTCAGAACTAATGGAAAAACATGATTCAGGGGTGAAATATGGAGCTGGGGACTGGGCTTATGGCCCAGAAGTGACCAGGGGCTGGCGGGGCGGTGCCTCTGATAGGATGTCCAGTCCTCACTCCTGAAGCTGGGTGATCCAAGGTCTCCCTCCTCTGTAGGGCCCTCCTCTGCCTGCCTACACTCACCCTTACCCCTGTGGACTGGACACAGGGTCAGGGAGTGGACAGACAGGGTGGGCTACTTCTGAGCCTCCCCTCCTTCTCCAGAATCTTGGTCCTTCCCCTGACCCCCGGTGTGTGAATGCCCCATCTCCATAGTTAACCCCTTGCTGCCAGAATTCTCTACCATGCCTTGTATAATGCCAGACACTCCTTGGCAAATGACATCTGTCCATCTTGGATGACTTCCTTGGGATCATTATTTATTTATTTATTTTTTTTTTTTTGAGACAGAGCCTCCAGCTGTCGCCCTAGGTAGAGTGCTGTGGCATCACAGCTCATAGCAACCTCCAACTCCTGGGCTCAAGAGATTCTCCTGCCTCTGCCTTCCAAGTAGCTGGGACTACAGGCGTCTGCCACAGTGCCTGGCTATTTTTGGTTGCAGCCATCATTGTTATTTGGCGGGCCCTGGCTGGATTCAAACCCTCCAGCTCAGGTATATGGGGCTGGTGCCTTAGCCACTTGAGCCACAGGCGCCTAGTCAGGATCATTTTTTATAAGTGGTCTTCCTTAGTCAAGTGGATGAACACATTCAAGCCTTCAAAACTCACTTTATTTCAAGGAATTTATTTCATGGCTGCATTGAAGAAAATAATTTAATTTCTGCTTTTAAGTTTTTTATTGGTTCCTAGAAAGAAAGCCTGAACAAATGTCATTGATAGCCAATCAAATCAAAGCCTTCAGTGATGAACTACTACTCCCAGAAAAGCATGTGTGTGCCTCAAAGGGCCTCTGCATTTGGTCCTAGCTCTGGTGGCCATGCCACAGGCCCCACAATCTCTCTCTGGCCTCCCGCAGAGCCCTTCTTAGCAGCTTTACTGTCCGGCCAATGATGGAGGTTGTTTGTGAGTTGCTCTTGGTCCCCTGTCCCCTGCCATGCTCAGTCTCCTTGCCACACACATACTGCCACCACCTTAAGGAGGGCTGCTGCATTTCCTCCAGGATTTCTGACCCCCTTCCTGTCCCTGCAGGGCTGGGACCCTGAGGAGCCAGAAGCGCAAGGGCTCTGTTTTGGCCCCAGGGCTTGGGGACACGCACCACCCAGGGCCAGGAGGAGGATGGCCACAGACGCAACCTTGAGAGCCTGGCCTGGCCGCAGTAGCAGCTCTGCAGAACCAAGGCAAGCACTGGGGGCCCATGTTGGGAGTGAGAGGGGACAGCCCAAAGACCAGTGTCTGGAGTCCTGCTGTCAGTCCAGCCCTTCACGACTCCTCCATCCTATAGGAACCCTGCTGTGCCATGGAGGCGACTTACTGCCAGCCAATGGCCACCCACTGTGTCCCTCTAAGGCTCTGATCTGAGTGGGCTGTGGGAGGGGTTGCAGGGAAGCACCAGGACGAAGCACCAGGGCGCAGCACTGTGGAACCTGGGGCTGTCCAGGCTGGATGTGGGTGGACAGGGTGCCAGGACCCAGTGAGTTAAGTATGGTTGTGCAGTGCAGCTTTGTCCATGGCCTTAACCCCTGCTGCCTGCTCTGGGTATGGAAGTGCCTGGGCCCTTGGTAGGCTGGGTGCTCCCAGACCCCTTGTCTCATGGTACTCCTTTCCCTGGGTATCAGGCACTATGCCAAGTCCCAGGAGAGGCTGGCTGGCAGGGGCCTGGGCTGGGCTGCCTACATATAATGAAGGATGAGGGGCGGGCACCAAGGGTGAGCAGTGTCCAAGGAGACAATGTAGTGGTGCACTGGATGGCCCTTGGTGGCATTGGGGGGAAACAGGGAGGTGGGCGAGTGATCAGATGTGCCTGGGGAGGGTAGTGTGGGGGAGATACCATTAGAACCAGCCTTGAAGGGCTGTAGTCAGGGCAGGGCAGGGAGAACTGTTGGCTGAGGTGTTGGCAGCCCTAGGCTGGCAGGAGGGGAGGAGGTCCTTCTGTGGCCTGAACTGCAGCCTCCTCCTCTGTGAAATGAAAGTATAGTTGTTCCCAGGCCAGGCCTGATAGTGCTCTGGGAAGGACAGGTTCCTGAGCTGTCCTGGGAGGTGGCAGGCGAGATTCCTGAGGGATAGGATTCCTGGTGCTGACACCCTTTTTTTGGAGGGGGGGACTGATGGTGGGCTGAGGTCTGGGTGGGGCCACTGGCTGGACACAAGCAGGGTGCTGGTTCTGACAGGGCAGGACTTTCCAAATCTGGTGCAGGGGCTGCAGCCCTCGGTGCTGGGGCTGTGGGCTTGTGCCCCCAGCCTGTGGTGAGTGGGTAGCCAGAGCTGCTGGATTGGACTGGAGGCCTTGGAAAGGGATGCTATACAGCTGGCACAAAGGTTGGACACACAGCCGCGCTGTGCTCAGGTTGGCCTGGGGTCAGTGGAACCCTTGGGCAGTGGTAAGAGAACACCCCTGTCTGGATTCTCGACAATCCCTGCGAGAAGAGAAGTCAATCTAGAGGAGTGCAGCAGTGTTCAGCCCAGCCCCTGCCCAGGGCTCTTTGCATGTTGTGACTCCTCTGCAAGTGACAGCGTTTGCTGGGTGCCCACTGCCTGCGGACTCAGGGAGGGTGGAGCCTCAAGCCCACCTGCTCAGAGTCCTGGCCGGCTGGGGGGCAAGGGGTTGCGGAGGCACGAGAAACTGAGGGGCTGGACGTCATCTAGAGCTCAGACCGCCCAAGTCCTGGTACCGTGGGAGGCCGGCTGGGCGCGGGCTGGCTAAGGACACCGATTTAGGGAGCCGTGAGCTGGGGACACAGGGCCTCCTCTGTCCCATTCTGTGGGCTGCTGACAGCAGAAAAAGGCTGAGACCGGGCTCGCGCCGCAGACCCCCAAAAAGGCCGTCAGGTTCGCCAGTATCAGCCCCACAGTGGTACCGCCCCCTCAGGAATCCATGTGACCGCGCCCGCACCTGCCCGCCCGCGGACATTGGCCTCGCCCTCTCGTCCTCCTCAGGCTCCGCCCACGCTCCCGCCCCCACCCGTTCCCGAGGACCCGCCCCATGCTCCGGCCCCGCCCCCGCACTTCCGGGCGCTGCCGGCGGGGGCGCTCGGCCGGGGCTGTGGCGCTCTGGGCTCGGCTCCGGCTCGGGAGGCGATCGTGTCCGCCGCCACCGCAGAAGCCGGGTCGGGCCGGAGCCGGGTCCCCGCGGAGCGGGCCGGTGAGAGCGGGCGGCCGAGCCTTGGCGCCCCCACGGCCAGGCCCGCGCCCGCCTCCGGGCCGCCGCGCCTTCGCCGCCGCGATGGGGGCCGCCCCGGGCCGCGCCCCCGCCCGGTCCCGCCCGCCGCGCCGCCGCTGAGCGCATGGGCCGCGCCGGGAGCCGGGCCCGGGGCCGCGCCGCCGCGCGCGGGTGAGTGGCGTGGGGCACGCGGGGGCGGCGGGCGGCGGGCGGCGGGCCTGCTCGAGCGAGCCGGTGTAGGCCGCGCTAGGCCGGCGGGCCGCGGCGCAGGACCCGGAAGAGTGGCGGGGGCTGGGGGCGGGGAGGCGTGCGGGGAGCCGGAGGAAGGCGCGGGAGGCGTGCGGGATCCTGGGCGGGGCTGGAGGCGAGGGCCCCGGGCGTTGGGGTGAGGGAGACCCCGGGTTGAGAAGAGAGACGGGGGTGCCCCTGGAGGTCGGTGGGACTTAAGGCTGGGTGTGTTGGTTCGCAGTGTGGGGTGCCGATCTGGGGAGCGTAGGCCTGGGGCATGTTCATGGGTGGGGGTGGCAGGCGGAGTAGCTGCTGGGCAGACAGTGTGTGCCGGCGTCCTGGGGAGAGGCCGGACTGTGAAGGGTCCCTGCTTCCCACCCCTCAGGAAAAAGTAGGAGTAAGTCTGAATCCCGGGAAGGGTACCCCCTCCCTCTGCGAGGCAGAGGTGCGGGGTCTGGGCTGTGTTTTGGGTGTCAGGTGCCTGCCCTCCATATTCCTTCAGGTTGATTTGCGTGTGTCTCTCTCTGCTCTTATCCTCTCCTCCCTCTTGTTTCCTCTTCTCTCTCCTCCTCTCCCTCCTCTGCCCTCCTGTGAGTCTTAGGTTCTATCCCTCCCCACACTTGGGAATTCAGCCCCCCATGAAATCCAAGCTGGACTGCCCAGGCAGTGAAACTGTTAGCTCAACACTGAAGATGATAGATCGGTCGTCTGGGGATTTTTCTCAGCATCTCTAAGAATCTCATACGGGGTTCTTACTGTGCTTAATTTTGACTTCCTCTTTGCTCACACTTAACCTTCTCTGCTTCTTCAGAAGAGTCTCCGACTTACTTGGAGTCTCAGGTCCTGCTTGGGAGAACGCAAACAGTCTCAACCTGACTACCAGAGATAGCAGTAGTTCAGTTTCATTTTTAAGAACTTCCATTCAAGGACAAGGATAAGAAAGCATACAAAACACAGTGTTTTTGTTGATTTTCAGCAGGTATGGGCTTGTCTTGGATTTCTAATTTCAGAAAAGCTAAGTGGACTTTTCTAGGTTACACTGATCACTGAGAATTTAGGTGGTGGGGGAATGGGTTACGTGGAAAATCGTGGCTCTAACCCTGTGAGAGTTTAATCAGTGGGCAACTGGGAAAACATCCAAGTCATGCTCTGTTACTTCCACACTCCACATAAATCAAAAGTTACATTCGAGTCAAATGAATGTGTGTGTATGAACATATGTGTGTGTGCTATAGTAGCCTGTGCAGCATTGAGCTTGCTGCCATGGTACCCAGGGTGTATGCCTAAGAATGAGTAAAGAGAATTTTAAATAAGGTATTAGACTTGTGGATTCCTTTTATGGAGTCACTTTATTGATGGTGGTTACAGGCTGTGGGCCAGATTTGGTGCTTGTGGGCATTTGACTCTAACCTGAATTAATATAACTGCTTTGTGCGTGGCGTATGCATGTGTGTATGCTAAGTGCTTAGTGTGCTTGTCTGTGGAGTCTGGAGATTACAGGGATCGGAGTGTTTCAACAACATCAGTAATTTGGAGAGGGATTCCTGTACTTCCAGGCTCACTAAAAACTCTCCTGTCAGCTGGGCAAGGTGCCTGTAATCCTAGCACTCTGGGAGGCCATGGCAGGTGAATCGCCTGAGCTCACAGGTTTGAGACCATCCTGAGCAAGAGCAAGACCTTGTCTCTAAAAATAGCTCAGCATTGTAGTGGGCACCTATAGTCCCAGCTACTTGGAAAGGTGAGGCAAGAGGGTCGCTTGAACCCAAGAGTTTGAGGTTACTATGAGCTGTGACGCCAAGGCACTCAGCTGAGGGCAATAAAGTAAGACTGTCTCAAAAAAAAAAAAAAATAAACCAAACAACTCTTCTGTCCATTGACAGCCAAAAGTACGTGTGAATAATAAGAAATTTTTCTTCTGGGCTTTGAAAAACAGTTCAAAATGTTTAGGGTAGATTGGTTCACACATGAATTAAAATATTTCGAAAAACAGCTGCAGTTTTGTTATCAAGGACTCCATCTTGGATTTGGGTCTGTTTCTATAGCATAGTAGTTCATCTATAAAGAGCCAGTGTTTGGTATTTGTAACTGCTTTTCTCATTTATATTGATGCATTAGGTATTTATTATGCCTGTTAGTTGTAAGACCTCGTGTTGGGTGCTATGGGTCCTGTTGCTGGAAGTACTTTATGTAGAGAAGATAGCACTGCAGAGGAAGTGACTCTGACTTGTGATTAGCGCCTGTTTGAACACATGCTCTGGTTAGTTACTTTTCAGTTTCTAAAGACGACTCTAAAGCTAGTGAACTGCAGGGACTCTGTAAGGGGGTGCTTAGGTGCCCAGGATACAGGCCCCCTTTTCTGCGGTGGTGTCCTGAACAGAGGACCTTAGACATCTTTGAGCTGGTGTGGAGCTTGTGAGAAAGTGACTGCAGGTGAAGTCTGTAGCAGCAGGGTGCCATAGCCCACTGGGCCTTGACCTTAAAAAACAGGCTGTTCTGTTGAGACCATGATTACAGCCTACCCAGTAGCTTTTTTTTTTTGTTTTTTTTTTTCCCACTTTATCTCCTTCTGTAGTCACATAGCTCACAGCAACTTCCAACTTAGGTGATTCCCTTGCCTTAGCCTTCCGAGTAGCTGGTACTACAGGCACCCGACACAACGCCTGGCTATTTTTTTGTTGCAGTTTGGCCAGGGCCGGGTTTGAACCCTCCAACCTCGGTACGTGGGGCCGGCGCCCTACCCCCTGAGCCATAGGCGCTGCCCTAGCCTACCCAGTAGTTTTCATTAGTAGTTTTCAAAAGTCATTAGGTGGGCGGCACCTGTGGCTCAGTGGGTAGGGCACTGGCCCCACGTACCGAGGATGGTGGGTTCAGACCCGGCCCCAGCCACACTGCAACAAAAAAATGGCCAGGTGTTGTGGCAGGCGCCTGTGGTCCCAGCTACTCGGGAGGCTGAGGCAGGAGAGGCGCCTAGGCCTAGGAGTTGGAGGTTGCTGTGAGCTGTGTGATGCCACAGCACTCTATCAAGGGCGATAGGGTGAAACTCTGTCTCTACAAAAAAAAAAGTCATTAGCAGTAGAAATGTCTTTTGGGGCATATAATTGTATGTCATCCTCCATTTATGGATAATGTTTCTTTTTTTTTTACTTTCCTTTTTTTTTTTTTTTTTGTAGAGACAGAGTCTCACTTTATCGCCTTCGGTAGAGTGCCGTGGTATCACAGCTCACAGCAACCTCCAGCTCCTGGGCTTAGGCAATTCTGCCTCAGCCTCCCGAGTAGCTGGGACTACAAGCGCCCGCTACAATGCCCGGCTATTTTTCTGTTTTGCAGTTTGGCCGAGGCCGGGTTTGAACCCGCTACCTTCGGTATGTGGGGCTGGCGCCCTACTCGATGAGCCACAGGCGCCGCCCGATGGATACTTTTTCTTCTAGCTGTCTGCGGGTGGGTGCAGTGTGAGGATGTACATGAGGGGGACCAAGTCTGTGTAGGCCAGGGCTCAGAAGTGTGTGGTGGTGGCCAGGGAGAACCACTAGGGTGTTATCACTGGGTCTTAGGGTTTTGTTTTGCATCTTCTGGCTTGTCCAGTGCTCCAGGCATTTGAACCTGAGTGCTTCCTTGAAGTCCTCTCACCAGCCCACCTTTTTTTTTCTGTAGAGACATAGTCTTACTTTGTCACCCTTGGTAAAATGCTGGGGCGTCATAGCTCACAGCAACCTCAAACTCTTGGGCTCAAGCGATCCTCTTGCCTCAGAATCCCAAGTACCTGGGACTGTAAGCACCTGCCATAATGCCCAGCTATTTTTAGAGATGGGGTCTTGCTCTTGCTCAGGCTGGTCTCAAACTTCTGAGCTCAAGTAATACATCCACAGCTTGGGGCCTGTAGCTCAGTGGCTAGGGCGCCAGCCACATGCCCTGTGGTTGGCGGGTTCAGACCCGGCCTGGCTTGCCAAACAATGACAACTACAACAATAAAAAAAATAGCTGGGCATTGTGGTGGGTGCCTTTAGTTCCAGCTGCTTAGGAGGCTGAGGAAAGAAAATCACTTAAGCCCAAGAGTTTGAGGTTGCTGTGAGCTGTGACACCATGACTCTCTACCGTGAGCAACATAATGACACTCTGTCTCAAAAAAAAAAAAAAAAGAAAAGTAATCTATCCACCTCAGCCTCCCATAGTGTTAGGATTACAGGCATAAGCCTGGCGCCCAGCTAGCTCAGCCCAGCTTTTTTGGGGGGGAGACAGAGTCTCACTTTATTGCCCTTTGGTAGAATGCTATGGTATCATAGCTCACAGCAGCCTCAAACTTGGGCTCAGGTGATTCTCTTGCCTCAGCCTCCCATGTAGCTGGGACTACAAGTGCCCACCACAATGCCCGGCTATTTTTTTTTTTTTAGAAATGAGGTCTGGTTCTGACTGAGGCTGGTCTTGAACCTGTGAACTCAGGCAGTCCAACTCGGCCTCCCAAGTGCTAGGATTACAGGTGTGAGCCACTGCGCCCAGCCACCCAGCCTATCTTTAAGCCTGGCTCACTTCTACCCTGGTAAGCTGTTTTGCACTCACTCCCCACCCCCTTAGCTAGGTTGAGAGTACAGCCCCAGCTCATGGTTTTTGTAGGCTCCTGTAGGACCACTGTGGAGGATTCTGTCTGATTCCTGAGCCAGCCTCTTCTGCATATCACATACAGTCTCGTAGCAGCAGTATTATCCTTAGTTGCCTGACCTCTAAGAGGGTGGGGGTTGATTTTCATCTTACAGAGTATATGAACCATATGCTTCATTAGCTAAAAAGTGTAATTGTATTTGGCTTTTATTTTTTCTTTTCTTTTCTTTTTTTTTTTTTTTTTGTTTTATCATCCTCGGTAGAGTGCGGTGGTGTCACATGGCTCACAGCAACCTCCAATTCCTGGGCTTAGGTGATTCTGCCTCAGCCTCCTGAGTAGCTGGGACTACAGGCACCCGCTATAATGCTCAGCTATTTTTTTGTTGCAGTTTGGCCGGGGCTGGGTTTGAACCTGCCTCTCTTGGTATATGGGGCCGGCACCCTACCCACTGAGCCACAGGCACCACCCTGGATTTTATTTTTTCTGTACCTTCTCTGTTCTTTCAAGTATCCAACTACCATTTGCTATCAGAAGGACATTTTCCTGTAACAGAGGCCACTTTCTGATAGAAACATTGTTAAGATTGTCTACATTGCTGGGTGAGATTGCTCCTGCCTATAATCCCAGCCCTTGGGAGGCGGAGGCAGGTGGATTGTCTGAGCTCACAGATTTGAGACCAGCCTGAGCCAGAGTGAGACCTCGTCAGGCATTGTGGTGAGCACCTGTAGTCCCAGCTACTTGGGAGGCTGAGGCAAGAGAATCACTTCAGCCCAGGAGTTTGAGGTTACTGTGAGCGGTGATGCTATGGCACTCTACCAAGGGTGACAAAGTGAGACTCTGTCTTAAAACAAAAACAACATATTCAACTGGGCACCCATAGCTCAGTTGTTAGGGTGCCGGCCACATGCATGGAGGCTGGTGGGTTCAAACCCGAATTTAAAAAAAAAAAAGGTTATCTACATTGACGATGTCAGAATACCTCTTTGTGCATGGGTGGGTGGGGTCCTTTATCACTTGGTCAGTGGTACTGCAGGTGACCTAGTTAACTGCTCTTCTAGGTGTGTTGAACGTTGGAGGGATACTTTGCTGTGTTTTGCATGTGTTACAAAGCACACCAAGTATGAGGTGTTGCAGCAGGCAGGCAGCACTGGTGGTGGGCCTGGGGTCAGAGGACGCTCACCTGCCTTAGGGACCGTGTTGTGTATTTCCCTTTCTTTCTCTCAGCGTTGGTGGTGGTGGGGTGATTATCCTCATCTCATTTGTGAGGGACCAGCTCTTACGTTTGCAGAAGTAGTTGGGATGAGAAGCCCTTTTCCTTCCTCCACCCTTTCAGCCTTGCTGGTCACTCAGCTCATTACTTGTGGTAGGAGGTCCTCAGTCTGATAGTTGCTATGACACTCTCAGGAGTGACATTGGAGGAGAGTGGCATTCTCTGTGGTCTGGGCATTCCCTTCTTAGTATGAGAAACATTCCGATAGTTGTAAGTTTCCAAAATTGCTTCAGTGTGGAACAAACCTTGTGGCTAAAATATGTCTCACCTGAAATTTTAAAGTGAGTTTCTGGCTTTGAGTGGGAGTGGGAGGGCTTCATTGCGAGTCTTGTCTTGAGAAAACCTCTGGTCGTGTTTCCATGGACCTACCTTTCCTAATCCTTGTCTTCTTAATGGTTTCAACAGGACAGATTGATTGACTTTGGAGCTGTAAGTACTGATGTATTAGGGTGCAGCGCTCATTGTTCATTGACGCACAGAGTCCCAAAATGAATGTCCAAGAGCAGGGTTTCCCCTTGGACCTTGGAGCAAGTTTCACTGAAGATGCCCCCCGGCCCCCGGTGCCTGGTGAGGAGGGAGAATTGGCGTCCACAGACCCACGGCCTGTCAGCCACAGTTTCTGCTCTGGGAAGGGTGCTGGCATTAAAGGGGAGACATCAACAGCTACTCCAAGGCGCGCGGATCTGGATCTGGGTTATGAACCCGAGGGCAGCGCTTCACCCACCCCACCGTACTTGAAGTGGGCCGAGTCCTTGCACTCCCTACTGGATGACCAAGATGGGATAAGCCTGTTCAGGACTTTCCTGAAGCAGGAGGGCTGTGCCGACCTGCTGGACTTCTGGTTTGCCTGCAGTGGCTTCAGGAAGCTGGAGCCCTGCGACTCAAATGAGGAGAAGAGGCTGAAGCTGGCAAGAGCTATCTACCGAAAGTATATCCTTGATAACAGTGGCATCGTGTCCCGCCAGACCAAGCCAGCCACCAAGAGCTTCATAAAGGACTGCATCGTGAAGCAGCAGATCGACCCTGCCATGTTTGACCAGGCCCAGACAGAAATCCAGGCCACCATGGAGGAAAACACCTACCCCTCCTTCCTCAAGTCTGATATTTATTTGGAGTATACGAGGACAGGCTCAGAGAGCCCAAAGGTCTGTAGTGACCAGAGCTCTGGGTCAGGGACAGGGAAGGGCATGTCTGGATACCTCCCCACTTTAAACGAGGATGAGGAATGGAAATGTGACCAAGACTTGGAGGAGGATGGTGGCAGAGACCCTGTTCCACCCAACAGGCTTGCTCAGAAGCTGCTCCTGGAGACAGCTGCCCCGAGGGCCTCCTCCAGTAGACGGTACAGCGAAGGCAGAGAGTTCAGGTGAGTCCGGCACAAGGGTCACCTCCAAGACCTGGCAGGCAAATGGGAAGGTCACGCGTGGTCTTGTCCTGTAGCCCCCAGCTGAATGTCCTGC
Organism: Perodicticus potto; assembly: GCA_963574655.1. NCBI lineage: Eukaryota > Metazoa > Chordata > Mammalia > Primates > Lorisidae > Perodicticus > Perodicticus potto. Next base: position 13,365 of record CAUYRH010092989.1, read on the forward strand.
TGCTGTAGTTGAATTATAATCTTATTTTTCATGATGCCTTCACACTTGTCACCAGGTGCACTGCATTCTACCAAGGGTGACAGAGACTCTTATCTCCAAAAGAAAAAAAACATGCATCAATACTTAGAGAATTCTGGATTGTTGCTTTCCTTTTTTTTTTTTTGTAGAGACAGAGTCTCACTTTATTGCCTGCAGTAGAGTGCCGTGGCATCACATGGCTCATAGCAACCTCCAACTCCTGGGCTCAAGCCATTCTCTTGCCACAGCCTCCCAAGTGGCTGGGACTGCGGGCACCTGCTACAATGCCTGGCTATTTTTCAGTTGCAGCCATCATTGTTGTTTGGCGTGCCCGGACTGGATTTGAACCCGCCAGCTCAGGTGTATGTGGCTGGTGCCTTAGCTGCTTGAGCCACAGGCGCTGAGCCATTTTTAATTTTTTTTATAGAGCAGAGTCTCACTCTGTCGCCCTTGGTAGAGAGCTGTGGTGTCACAGCTCACAGCAACCTCCAGCTCCTGGGCTTAGGCGATTCTCTTGCCTCAGTCTCCTGAGTAGCTGGGGACCACAGGCGCTGGCCACAATGCCCGGCTATTTTTTGGTTGCAGTTTGGCGGGGGCCAGGTTTGAACCCACCCACCCTTGGTATATGGGGCCAGCGCCCTACTCATTGAGCCACAGGCGCTGCCACTTTTTTTTTTTGAGACAGAGTTCACTTTGTCACTTCAGTAGAGTGCTGTGGCATCACAGCTCACAGCAGCCTCAAACTCTTGGGCTTAAGTGATTCTCTTGCCTCGGCCTCCCAAGTAGCTGGGACTAAAGGCGCTTACCACGCCTGGCTTTTTTGTTGTTGTAGTTGTCGTTGTTTTGGCTGACCTGGGCTGGGTGTGAACCTGCCAGCCCAGGTGTCCCAGGTGTATGTGGCCAGTGTCCTAGTTGCTGAGCTACAGGCACTGAGACAGAAACAAAATGGGGCCGGTGCCCTACTCCTTTGAGCCACAGGCACCACCCTAGAGACAGAAACTTTTTTTTTTGAAACAGAGCCTCAAGCTGTCACCCTGAATAGAGTGCTGTGGCATCACAGCTCACAGCAATCTCCAATTCCTGGGCTCAAGCGAGTCTCTTGCCTCCGCCTCCCAAGTAGTTGGGACTGCAGGCGCCCCCCACAACGCCTGGCCAATTTTTGGTTGCAGCCGTCATTGTTGTTTGGTGGGCCTGGGCTGGATTCGAACCCGCCAGCTCAGGTATACGTGGCTGGCGCTTTAGCCCGTTGAGCCACAGGTGCCGAGCCGAGACAGAAACATTTTTAAGATAGGACTAAATTTGAGGGCTGGCTGCAGGAAAAGAAAAAAACGAGCTCATTTATGATTTCTGATTTTAAGAATTCCTGGGGACCTCTGACCAGTCTTCCATCACTGGCATAAGCAGCGACTGCTTTATCTTTGATTTGCTCTGTAACACAAAAGGTTTGCCATGAAATTAAATGAGTGCTTTGGCATCTCCTGTCTTCTGGTACTCAGTTGCAAAGACTGTGGCACTTTTTGGTTCTAACTTGCCCACTGTAGAGCTGCTGGTGGCTGGGACATTCTGGAACACAGAAGTCCTCCCTGTCGGAGGCTGTCTGTGGTACGGTTTTGTGGTTTGAAGATCTCTGATGTCATGGCCATTATTTTGTGAGCACTGATGGGATGAGAAGTCCAACGGGTTAATTCCATTTTGGACGCATTCTTCTTGCCATGTGAGGTTGTGTGGTCAGGACTTGGAAGGGTGGAAGTGACAGCAGGCCTAGCCCATCTGGGCCTAGACTGTGAAGAGTATTGGTGGCTCCCACATTCAACTGTAGCATTTGTTGTAGGGTCGATCAGGACTTGACCCCCTTTTTTCCTGCTTCTCTGACTGCCTTCCTGGTGACCAGCTTTGTTGGAGGTGGCTGCTGCAGTGAACTGGGCTATGGGTTCCTTTGTTGACAACATCGAAGGAAGGTCCACCAACAGTTTGATCTGAGTGGGGAGGGCAATGCGATGTATCGCTGTGTCCTGCCCTTCCCAGCATAGTAATTGTGCACGGGCCTGAGGCTGTGGGGGGCTTAGACCAAGTAGAGCCACTTGGAAGGAACGTCAGGGCCCCATACAGCACAACTGCTCCTGGGGGGATCCTCCAAAAGAAATTGGGGTCACCAGTAAAGAGAAGAGGAGAGTGAGCTGAATAGGCAACTAGGAGCATCCCCTATAGAAAGGAGGAACTGGAAATTAAGTTTCTTTTTTTTTTTCTTTTTAGAGACAGAGTGTTACTTTTTCACCCGTAGAGTACGGTGGAGTCACAGCTCATAGCAACCTCCAGCTCTTGGGCTTAGGTGATTCTCTTGCCTCAGCCTTCTGAGTAGCTGGGACTATAGGCGCCTGCCACAAAGCCCGGCTATTTTTTGTTGCAGTTTGGCCGGGGCTGGGTTCGAACCCGTCACCCTCTGTGTATGGGGCTAGCGCCCTACTCACTGAGCCATAGACGCTGCCTGGAAATTAAGTTTCTTCTGCGGCAGCTAGATGAGGTGGCTCATTCTGGGAAGCCAAGGCGGATAGATTGCCTGAGTTCACGAGTTCAAGACCAGCTTGAAAAAAGGCAAGACCTCGTCTCTACTAAAAATACAAAAACTGGCTCAGTGCCTGTGGCTCAACGGGCTAAGGCGCCAGCCACATACACCTGAGCTGGCGGTTTCCAATCCAGCCCGGGCCCGCCAAACAACAATGACGGCTGCAACCAAAAAATAACCGGGCGATGTGGTAGGCGCCTGTAGTCCCAGCTACTTGGGAGGCGGAGGCAAGAGACTCGTTGGAGCCCAGGAATTGGAGGTTTCTGTGAGCTGCGATGCCACGGCACTCTATCCAGGGTGACAGCTTGAGGCTCTGTCTCAAAAAAAAAAAAAAAAATACAGGGCGGCTCCTGTGGCTCAGCGAGTAGGGCGCCGGTCCCATATGCCGAAGGTGGCCGGTTCGCGCCCCGCCTCGGCAAGAGAAGCACCTAAGGCCAGCAGTTAGCGGCTGCTGTGAGCCCAGCAGTTGGCGGTTGCTGTGAGGTGTGTGACGTGCTGTGAGCTGTGTGACGCCACAAAAGTGAGACTCTGTCGCTCCAAAACAGGAAAAGAAAACTAGGAAGAAAGAAAATGTAACTTGCACAGTACGGGGAGAAGTATATAATACAATTATCTCTGTATGCGAACGGCACAAAAAAAAAATAAAAATAAACTTTAAAAAAAAAAAATACAAAAACTGAGGCAAGAATATCCCTTGAGCCCAAGTTGGAGGTTGCTGTGAGCTATGACGCCATGTGCCATGGCACTCTACCAAGGGCGACAACTTGAGACGCTGTCTCAAAAAAAAAAAAAAAATTTCTCCTGTGGGGCTGCATTTACAGAGGCCAGCAGGAAGTTGTCCAGTGCTTTCCAGCCTGTATGGGGGACTGTATATGGGGACTGGTCTGGGGCTCCAAGGGCTCTGGTCCTGGCTCTGTTTATGTGGGAGTGCACTGCCTGGGGCAGTGCTGGGCTCCCTTGTCCCCGTGGGAGTCCTGGACGCTGGTCCCCGTCTGTCCACCCACGCTCACCATGTGGCATGTGGTTGTTTCTTTCTCTTCTCTTACTTTCTTTTTCTTTCTTTCTTTCTTTTTTTTTTTTTTTTTGAGACAGTTTCTCACTTGTCGCCCTTGGTAGAGTGCCGTGGCATCACAGCTCACAGCAACCTCAAACTCTGGGCTTAAGCAATTGTTTTGCCACAGCCTCCCAAGTAGCTGGGACTACAGGCACCCGCCACAACGCCCAGCTATTTTTTGTTGCAGTTGTCATTGTTTAGCTGACCTAGGCCAGATTCTAACCTGCCACCCTCGGTGTATGTAGCTGGCACCATAACCACTGTGCTATGGGCGCTGAGCTTCCATGTGGTTGTTTCACATAGTTGACTTGAGGAAAGTGAAATGTAACTTTTCTTAGGTTTCTGTCAAAACCAAGGAAAGGGCAGTCTCCTGGCCTTTGTGCTTGTGCTGCTCCCTGCTGTTGTGTTGAGCCCCTGGGCCGAGGGCTTGTTCTCTGTCTATGTGTGGAAACTTTCAAGTGTGTATTGCCTGTCATCAGTGGAGCTTTGAACGTGACTTTGGTTGGCTTACATCCATCATTTTATTTTTATTTTATTTTATTTATTTTATTTTTTTTGAGACAGAGCCTCAAGCTGTCATCCTGGGTAGAGTGCTGTGGCATCACAGCTCACAGCAACCTCCAGTTCCTGGGCTCAAGCGAGTCTCCTGCCTCTGCTTCCCAAGTAGCTGGGACCACAGGCACCCGCCACAACGCCCGGCCATTTTTTGGTTGCATCCATCATTGTTGTTTGGCGGGCCCGGGCTGGATTCGAACCCTCTAGCTCAGGTGTACGTGGCTGGCGCCTTAGCCTGTTGAGCCACAGGAGCCGAGACACATCACCATTTTAATTGGTGTGGATTAGCCGGCAGAGTCTGGCCATTTGCTGGATGGGTTGGCAGTAGAGCCAGGCAGGTTTTACTCCCTCAGAAGGTTGGCTGGACCCACACGCGGTGGCCTTTGGGTTGGCCTCATGTCCTCCTTCCAGCTCTGTCCCCCTGCTGCTGGTTCTACTCTCTGCTGAGCAGTTCCCCAAGGGCAGGGTCTTACTGGATATTTTTCTGTGTCTTCCTGGGCTGGTCTTCATGGCCATAATCAGAGAGTGGACCACAGACAGATGCTGTTTCCAGCAGGAGTGACCTGGTGACTTGGCGTGTGCTCCTGGATCATGGGGCTTAATCACTCAGGAGCACTGAGTCCCTTAAAAGGTATTATTTGTACTTCTGGTAATGGCCTAAAATGGCGTTTCTCAACCTGTGGGTCGTGACCCCTTTGGGAGTCAAATGACCCTTTCACAGGGGTCACCTAAATACATCCTGCATATTAGATATTTACATTACAATTCATAACAGTAGCAAAAGTTCAGTTATAAAGTAGCAATGGCTCCGCGCCTGTGGCTCAAGCGGCTAAGGTGCCAGCCATGTACACCTGAGCTGGTGGGTTCGAATCCAGCCTGGGCCCGCCAAACAACAATGACAACTGCAACCAAAAAATGGCCGGGCGTTGTGGCAGGCGCCTGCAGTCCCAGCTACTTGGGAGGCGGAGGCAAGAGACTCGCTCGAGCCCAGGAATTGGAGGTTGCTGTGAGATGTGATGCCACAGTACTCTATCCAGGGTGACAGCTTGAGGCTCTGTCTCAAAAAAAAAAAGTAGCAATGAAAATAATTTTATGGTTGAGGGTCACCACAACATGAGGAACTGTATTAAAGAGTCATAGCATTAGGAAGGTTCAGAACCACTGGCCTAAAAGGTCAAGAGAAGAAATTGTAAAAGAAAGGGAGTACCCAAAATGTATCCAGAGTTTTATGTGGAAGGATGAGTGTGAGCGTCTGTGTTGGGTGGTGCTAGGTCGTGGCTCTGGAGAGGGATGACTGGTGGCAGAGGGGATTCCACATCAGGATGGAGGCTGGTGTAGTGACGGGGATGGCTCAGGTGGGAGACCAAGCACGATGGGGAGGCAGCTCATCCTCAGTGAAGGCCCCACCGCAGCCTTCCCTCCTGCTTTGTTCTGAGACGGCACTTACAGTGCTCTGTGTGCAGGCAGCAAAGCCGTGGAGTGGGTACTGCTGTTGCCGTCAACCCCCAGATGTGTGGCTGGCCTTAGATCTGCACAGATGATCCCCAAACTGGAGATGTTTTCAGAGCGTCAGCACACAGCCGTGTGGTTCTCAGGATGCGAGTGTGTGAGGGTGCTCCCTCACCTGGGTAGTGGGATGGCTGTCTAGCTCTTCTGGAGGCTCAGCTTTTTCATGGCAGAGTTTGGGCAGGTGGGTTAGGAGAAGGCCCTGGGCACATTGCAGGGAGAGAGACATCATCTGTGTGGTGCGAGACAGCGGCTCTCTCTGCACCAGTGTGCAGTTTTCTCAGCATCTCCTTGAGGGAGCCACATTCTGTATTTGATCCAGCTCTAAAAAGAAACATATATATATATATATTTTGAGACAGATCCTCAAGCTTTCACCCTGCATAGAGTGCTGTGGCATCACAGCTCACAGCAACCTCCAATTCCTGGGCTCAAGCAAGTCTTCTGCCTCTGCCTCCCAAGTAGCTGGGACTACAGGCGCCCGCCACAACGCCCGGCCATTTTTT
>CAUYRH010092991.1:0-10215 GCA_963574655.1 Perodicticus potto
AATTTTTCAGGCAAACAGAATTCAGAAGAAAAGAGGAGTTGCAATCTTATTTTCAGATACATGTGGATTTAAAGCAACTAAAGTCAAAAAAGACAAAGATGGTCACTTTATATTGGTCAAGGGAAAATATAACAAGAAGACATCTCAATTCTAAATATTTATGCACCCAACTAAAATGCTCCCAGATTCTTGAAACAGACCTTACTCAGTCTGAGCAATATGATATCCTATAACACCATAATAACAGGGGACTGTAACACTCCTTTTATAGAGCTGGACAGATCCTCTAAACAAAAATTAAACAAAGGTATAAGGGACTTAAATGAGACCCTAGAACAACTGTGCTTGATAGATGTATATAGAACACTCTATCCCAAAGATAAAGAATATACATTCTTCTCATCGCCCCATGGAACATTCTCCAAAATTGATCATATCCTAGGACACAAAACAAACCTCAACAGAATCAAAAGAATTGAAATTTTACCTTGTATTTTCTCAGACCATAAGGCACTAAAGTTGGAACTCAATTCCAACAAAAACGTGGAACCCCACACAAAGGCATGGAAATTAAACAACCTTCTGTTGAATGACAGTTGGGTGCAGGAAAAAATAAAACAGGAAATCACTAACTTCCTTGAGCACAACAACAATGAAGACACAAGCTACCAAAACCTATGGGATACTGCAAAAGCAGTTCTGAGAGGAAAATTTATCTCTTTAGCTGCCTACATTCAAAAAACAGACAGTGCATCAACAAACTCACAACCCAACTTCTGGAATTGGAAAAAGAAGGACAATCTAAGCCTAAACCCAGCAGAAGAAAAGAAATATCCAAAATTAAATCAGAGATCAATGAAATTGAAAACAAAAGAATCATTCAGAAATTTAATGAAACAAGGAGTTGGTTTTTTGAAAAAATAAATAAAATATATAAACCTTTGGCCAGACTAACCAGAAATAGAAAAGTAAAATCTCTACTAACCTCAATCAGAAATAATAAAGGGGAAATAACAACTGATCCCACAGAGATACAAGAGATCATCTCTGAATACTACCAGAAACTCTATGTCCAAAAATTTGACAATGTGAAGGAAATGGATCAATATTTGGATTCACACCCTCTCCCTAGACTTAGCCACGAAGAAAATAGAGCTCCTGAACAAACCAATTTCAAGCACTGAAATTAAAGAAACAATAAAAATTCTTCCAACAAAAAAAAGGCCTGGAACAGATGGCTTCACACCAGAATTCTCTCAAACCTTCAAGGAAGGGCTTATTCCCATACTGCACAAATTATTCCAAAAAACTGAGGAGGAAGGAATCTTCCCCAACACGTTCTACAAAGTAAACATCACCCTGATACCAAAATCAGGAAAAGACCCAAGTAAAAAGGAGAATTTCAGACCAATTTCACTAATGAATATAGATGCAAGAATCTTCAACAAAATCCTAGCCAATAGATTACAACTTATCAAAAAAGTGACAGACCATGATCAAGTAGGTTTCATCCCAGGGATGTAAGGCTGGTTTAACATACACGAGTGCATAAACGTTATCCACCATATTAACAGAAGCAAAAACAAAGATCATATGATATTCTCAATAGATGCAGAAAAAGCATTCAATAAAATCCAGCATCCTTTTCTAATTAGAACACTGAAGAGTATAGGCATATGTGGCACATTTCTGAAACTGATCGAAGCTATCTATGACAAAGCCTAAATGCCCACCAACCCAGGAATGAATTAACAAGCTGTGGTATATGTACACTATGGAATACTATTCAGCCATTTTTTAAAAATGGAGATTTTATAGCCATCTTATTAATCTGGATGGAAATGGAACACATTATTCTTGGTAAAGCATCACAAGAATGGAGAAGCATGAATCCTATGTACTCAATGTTGATATGAGGACAATTAATGACAATTAATGACATGGTGGGGGTGGGGTAAGGAGAGAGCAGAGAAAGAAAGAAGGAGGGTGGGGTGGGAGAAAGGAAGAGCAGAGAGACAGATGGAGAGGGGTTGGGGTCTTAGTGTGCACCACACCTTTTGGGGGCAAGACACGATTTTAAGAGGGACTTTACCTAACAAATGCAATCAGTGTATCCTGGTTTCTTGTACCCTCAATGAATCCTTAACAATTAAAAAAAAAAAAAAAGGCCCAAAATTCACCTTGTGATTCCTTAACTTGCATATTTCTTCAACAGGCAATCTATGTCCCTTGGTCAGAGTAACATGTAAGTCCACTGTCCTTTTCCCCCAGGTACAGTTTTTCAACTGAATATTTGGTCATCAAAGAATTAGACAGTAACATGAGTGGCAAAAAAGAACAGCATGTGTGATAATGAGTGTCCATGAACAAACACCATGTGAGCCCTGACAGGGCACAACGTCTGATTCTTACCTCACTACCAGGTTTGCCATCATTCTACCGCCTGTTTACTATGAGGAATTGATCCAAATTGTGTCTCCCCTGTAGCCCCTGCACTGCCCTCATCTTGCTAGAGGAAGGAGATGGGACAGCTGTGGTACTCCAAGACTCCACAGATAGAGGTCGCCCCCACGTGGCCTAATACTGTGGAGAAAGGGTTTTCTGCTATTCTGAGGTATAGCATCTTGCCCCAGTGTACCATTCAGTATAGTTCAAAACAAAACAAAACTCAGGAACATGAGAAATGGTGTCACTAAAGCTGGAACCCTGGGAGTCATCCTCGTCTATCTCTGGGTTCATTTGCAGCCTCCCTTTCTAGCCATCCCTAGTGACTCTCCTGCGGCACAACTACAGCCTCCTGCCTCTCCCTGGGCAATGATGGCAGCCTAGCGCGCTTCTCACTGCAGAGCCCTCGGCTGTCACATCAAACCCAAGTGCTATCACTCTGTCTCTCACCCCTGTGAAGCTCTTCCTAGCTATGGCTATCCCATCTCCAGTGGGTTGGCCTTTCACAGCACAACCCCCATTGTCCCTACCTCTTCCACATCTCTTACAGAAAGGCAGAGACTTGGTGGCTACTCTCGGCACCCCTGCCCGTGCTGTGTCCCACACCTCCCATGCTCTCCCCACTGAACTTTCCTGAGCTTCAGACTGACTCCTACTCTTCTCCTAGCCCTGCATTGCTGCAACTAACTGCCCACCCCTTGCCTCCCATACTCCACCTGTAGGTTTATAACTAGTACTTAAGTCTCCTTACTGTGATTAGTCTCAGTGTTGGTGAGGCCTAGAAGAATGTTAGACTGGCTCTCACCATGGAAGAATAGTGGTCCTACTTAACAGGAATCTAAAGCAAGGGGCTCCAAAGTGGGTTTTGGGGACAAGTTATCAGAGCTTATATTTATATGTACCTCCAAAAAAACTGGCATTAGTAACATTTATTGAATGGACTGACACTGCTGTCCTGACATGATCCCACATAATGTGGCTGGAGGGTGGGAAGTTTCTTAATAGGAGTGGGATGCTATGGACCAAACTGCGTCCCTCCCCCACAAAAAATTCACATATTGGAGCCCTTGCCTCCAATGTGATGGTATTTGGAGTTGGGGCCTTTAGATGACAATTAGGATGAGATGATGTCAAGGAGGTGGGGCCCTCATGATGGAATTAGTGCCCTTTTTAGAAAGAGAGCTGGCCCTCTGTCTATTCCTACGCTACCCTTCCCTCCCTCTCTCTCCCTCTTCCTCTCTCTCTCTCTCCCTTACCCAACCTTCCCTGGGAAGATACAGCAAGAAAGCAGCCGTCTGCAAACCAGGAGGACAGAACTCACCAGATGCCAACATGCCTGATTTTGGACTTTCAGTCTCTAGAACTGTGAGAAAATAAATTTCTTCCTAAGCCACCTAGCCTATGGTATTTTGCCATGGGAACCTGAGCTGGCTAATACAAGGGTAGCCGTGGTGCCCTCCCCTGTCTGTCTTTCAGCTTATTATTACAAATTTCAGTGTGCGTGTCCCAGCTAGGTGGAGTTATGCATTACTTTAATTTCAACTAAACTAACCCTCCCAAAAAGAACAAGTGGCTTAAGAATCATGCAATAAAACCGCAAATTGAAAATGATACTTACTAATGATGCAATTAGGAGCAAATTAAAAAACAACAGAATTGACATTTCCATTCTTAATAAAAGCCCTTTAAAATTATTTTAATAGATTAAATATTAGGATAATTTCATCAAATTTGATAAGTGAGCCAAATTTTTTTCAAAGAACCAAAAAGATAATTAATAATATGTACTTATATCATAATTCTTAACTAAGAATCTCGGTAAATACATGCTGAGTCTTGAGATAGTAACTAAAGATGATAGCACCATGTCTAAGGATATTAAAATACACACATAGAAGGTTCATGCTAAAAAGTTTTACTGATGCTACATGTGACCAAAAAAAACCTGAAGACCACTAATGTAGATCAAGAATATCCCTGACGGAAAGCTATTTAATATTTCCACTCTCAAGCTGGTGTCTTTCCTAAGGCAGGCCTGAAAGTTAAAATAAGCCAACACTCTCCAGTAGCCCTTAGCATGATGGTATGTGATCACAAATATTGAATGACCAACAACACCCCAAACTCCACCCCAAATTATTTTAACTACACCTAATATAAACTAGTAAAGGTAGTCAAAACCTATAATTTAATTTCGAAGAGCTGGCTTTCATTTAAGAGAAAAGAATGGGTCAGCATTTGAATGGTCAAACCCAATCTCATGAATTGCAGGAAATTTCTTTGTAAAACAATCCCTGTAGTCTCACCATGGTCAGACCTCTCCCTTTGTTCTCACTAAGCATTGTCCCTCTTTAAAGGCTTGCTGATGAGCATTTCTGAGTAAGCTTTTACTGCCTGTTGAGTAACTCAGTCACAAATAGTAGAACAAACACTTAGATGCTACTTTTTAGGGACCTAGAACTCAAAAACTCCCCTGGCTGAATGCTGAGCAGAAACAGAATTTGCTGCAGTCCACCTTGCTACCTGCTTTTTAAACTTGCTATACAACTAGATTAAACAATACACAAACTCTTAGGGTTATTAGTAAGTTAGGGGAATGTTCTTTGACACCCAGAGATCGAGTGTTCTCCCATGTACTCAGCACAGCAAACAGAAAAATAATGGTTGTGTTTCCCTCTGACCATCATCCCTTCAAAATCATGTCTGTTTCCAATGGAAAACCCAAACATTTCCCAAAGTAGTCAACAGAAAGACAGGAGTTTAGCATTTATTGTAGTTCCTGCTCTCCCACATAGTTCTGGTTAAAGATTTTTTTATTTTGAAAAAATTCTACACTTATAGATGAGTTAGAAAAAATAGTACAGAGTTGCTATATGCCAGCTTCCCCACGATGTTATAATATTAACATCTTACATCACTGCAGCACAATGATCAAAACTAAGAGAATGATACTGGCACACTGCTAATCCAACCAAAGACTTTATTCATGGTGTCCCCTCTTTCCCCATGGTATACTTTTTCTGTTCTGTAATCTTATTCAGGGACACAACACAGCATTGAGTTGTCATGTCTCCTTAGTTTCTTACAATTCTGATTAAATTTTAATGTCTGTCTCACCAATCCTGGTGCTTAATTCTTCTTATCAAAGAATCAGAAATATTCTCCAGGTTCACAACAGAAAATAAGAGTTAACAGAATTTGAGAATAAGGGGGAGGGGAAATAAATTTTGATCAAAATTCTCAAACCAAATATCTTTGCTTATTTTAAAAAATGAGAAATTGCACAGATGTTTCTTTGGTCAAATTCACCCATACAAGGGTCAACTTGATACTGTCACCTCCGGCATATGGGACCAGTGCCCTACTCTTTTGAGCCACAGGTACCACCCAATTCTTTTTTGTTTCTAAAAATACACTTCACAAAAGCTTGCATGTCCAATGGTTACCTGAAATACACGGTGCCAAAGCTCTCCCAATTTCAATACTTTCATCTGCAGGATTCCTCAAAAGCCTTGCCTAGGGCTGCAAACCTGCTAACAATCCTAATTACAAGACTCTCAAATGGTTGCTGATAGGTACAATATAAGGATTCATGATGTGTGGAGACATTAAGTTCAGAAAACACAATACCTGGTTTGGAGATTAATCAAGTCTGGCTGCCTCTAAGTGAAAGGCAGGGAGCACACAAGCAGAATCTGCAGGCTGTTTTAAGGTGAGTAGTAGCTAGCGTGCTTTTAACATCAGCAGTTGCTTTTGACAGGGAATGCTTTTACCTTTGTCCAACTAGACAAGAACAGTGGTTTCAAAATCTGAGATACATAAACCTTGGTTTTTAAGACAATGACCTCTACATAATCAAAAGAAAGGTAATTCTTACTACAATCTTGGTATAGTTTCTTTGTTAAATTGTAAGCAGCTTACACATTAAGACCAAAGCCTACCTAAATTTGGTAGCTTTGAAACATTTAGAGAATTCGACATCTAGCAATAATCAGTGACTAGGGCTCAGGTACCATATATGTGGGTCATTACAAATGTTGTAAGATACACAAAAATCAAGAAACATAAAATTCGAGTGGATTGACACAAATGAAGCCCTCTCCACAACACTGATAAGCCTAGCAAGTCAAAACTTGCACAGGTGAATCAGGGCACTGCCAACAGTGTTTATTAGAGGTGAAATAATGGTCCATAACACAGTCTGTCTCTAAACTTTCATAGAGACCTACGTATATCACCACCTCCACTATGCACAAACAAATGGGTTGAAGATTATTTTTTTTCTCTCCATTCCTTACGACAAAAATATCCCCTTAGACATCAGGATCCCAGAGTATTATAAAACACAGATCCTGTACGGACCTAGCACATAGCACTCAATTCACTTTTCTGTAAAGCTAATATTCTATTTCAACATACCTTGAAGAAGCCAACAAAATATTTATGTGAAGTAATTTTCCTTTAAGACAAACTTACCTGAATAAATTCAATAACTTGACAAAGCTTAAGTTACCACTTTAATGAAGACTTCGCTAGCTAAAACGCCCACCTGAAATGAATGAGTCATTCAGAACTGAATATCTGTAAACATTCCTAACCTCTCTTCTGAAGACCTCCTTTCAAACACTCAAGGCAACTGCCTTATAGCTTTGAAGTTCACTATCTTGAAAGACATGCTGATAATCACATAGAAAGGTTGCATATGCCTAATAGTGATGACATCAATATTCTTCATTCTTTTGATCAGCAAATTACTTCAAAATATCTTCTGGGGAAAAAACATTTTGACTTTAAATATTTTTAGAAATTTAGATAAACAAAGAGTCACCACCAGATTCCTCCAATAGCAAGCTTTTTGTATGTACTTGATGTTTAACTTAAAACACTTTATAAGGGTATGATGCCATTCAATGAAATGTTCAGTACAGGGAAATCTATAGAGCTATAATGTAGATTAGTGGTTGTTTAGTAATGGGAGGAGGGAAGGGTGGGAAATGATAGCTAAAGAGTCTTGTTTTAGAATATAAAAATATTCTAAAGTTGACCATAACGATGGTTGCACAACTCTGTAAATATACTAAAAACCACTAAATCATATATATAGTACTTTAGATTGCTGATTTATGCACTTACACATTTCAAACATTTATGAGTATGCTTCAGAAAAAAGAGATCTTGTTAGGTGGACATATATGGTATCCTACATACACATCTATTTATAAACATTGAATCCCATTAATTACTACCTTGTTTAGAGGTTAAAGAAAGCTATTGTACACAAAGTTAAGAATGTTGAAAATCAATGACTAGAAGCAAAAGACTACTTCATAAATCTCTGTAATTACGATGAGATCCAAATTCATTAGCTTCAATCATGGAAAACTTAATATACTTACCACAGGCTTCAGATCTCTAACATTGGTGTTATCTTCAGTATCAAGAACGAGAATAAAATTTGGAGGAACATCCACATATATGGCACAGTCTGTCCCATAAGTTCAAGGAATTGCTCAAAATGTGTTCTTCATGTCCTACATTCCCCTGGAGGTGCCAAGGCCACAGAGGGCCCCAGAGAAGAACTTCTCACCTCTGCTCTCCAGGACTTTCCCTAGACCCAGCCTCTTTCTTGAATCATGTCAGTTCCCAATGTTAATCCTGGACCACACAATCCCTGTCCTGAATTGTACCACAACACCCAACCAACCTCCCCTGATGCCCAGCAACAACCTCTCTTTCTTAGCAGCAAAGTCCCATCCCTGTCCTTAAGTGAAAATACACATCGTCTACAAAGGCAAGAACAGAGAAACTGTGGTAATCATGACCACAAGGTTCCAAGACAGAAAGAGCCTGCAGTGGGGAAAAGTAAGTGAGAGAACTCTGGTCCAAAGAGGACAGGCCTCCCAAGGAGTACAGTGTCCAAAAAAATCAGACATCCCTTATTCATCATACTATCATGAGTTTCATCTGTCTCATGTAGTACCTTCTTTCAAACACCTCAATTTAGAAGCAGAGATAAAACCTCCATTCCCTGTTTCAAAGAAAAACCATTAACCTTTTCTTCAGAAAAACATATTTTTAAAAAATGCCTCATCCTCTTATGAAAATATTCCTTTGAATATCTTTATCAACTTTTAGCAAACATCCATGGCCAAGATAATAAGTCTTATTTTTTAAAAAGTCATATTTTTATAAGACTTGACATTTCAGCAACATTAAAATGCTAAAATAACATGGCTCAATGTTAAGGTAAGATCCTTAAACTATAATGCTAACAAGCTTTGTAATCAATTTTGTAATGAATTACAAGTCACTGATGACCATCAGTAATTCCTATTTAAACACAAGAAGACTCAAACACTCAAAGACCATTTTATAGAACACCAAGGACCACATGTTAATTTCTTAGGTCCTATGAAGCCATGAACCCAGAAACTGTATGATTTTTAATATTTATATATTTCAACTAATTCAATTATATACTTAATACAAAGCTTTAAGGAGTCAGAACAGTTGATATCTGCCTAATTTATTCCTAATCCATCCACTACACTCCCAAACTACTGACTCCTCCTCCCCTATGAAAGAAAGACAAATGAAACTGTACAACAGGTAGTCCCTTAGAATTCTTCTGACTAATAATAAAATCAGTCTCAAAAGTCAGTTTTCAGTCTTGACTACAGAACAGGTAGAAAGGCTCCTGTTACCAAAAGTTCTTAAAAAGTCTTAAGCTTCAGACAGGCGCACAGCCTACAAGCACATGAAAAAATGCTCATCGTCCTTAATCATCAGAGAAATGCAAATCAAAACTACCTTGAGATATCATCTAACTCCAGTAAGATTAGCCCACATAACACAATCCCAAAACCAGAGATACTGGCGTGGATGTGAAGAAAAGGGAACACTTCTACATTGCTGGTGGGAATGCAAACTAATATATTCCTTTTGGAAAGATGTTTGGAGAATACTTAGAGATCTAAAAATATATCTGCCATTCGATCCTATAATTCCTTTACTAGGTATATATCCAGAAGACCAAAAATCACATCACAATAAATATATCTGTACAGAATGTTTATTGCAGCCCAATTCATAATTGCTAAGTCGTGGAAGAAGCCCAAGTGCCCATCGACCCACAAATGGATTAATAAATTGTGGTACATGTATACCATGGAGTACTATATTCTATTTTTGTCAAAGACTTTGTGTATATTCTATATTAAGAGAATATGCAAGAAGACCAAAATTCACTTTATAACAAAGATATTTGCACCAGAATGTTTACTGCAGCCTAATTCGTAATTGCTAAGTCATGGAAGAAGACCAAGTGCCAATCTGCCCATGTATGTATTAATAAATTGTGGTACATGTATACCATGGAATACTATGCAGCCTTAAAGAAAGATGGAGACTTTACCTCTTTTGCGTTTACATGGATGGAACTGGAACATATTATTCTTAGCTAAATATCTCAAGAATGGACGAAAAAGTATCCAATGTACTCAGCCCTATAATGAAGCTAATCTATAGCTTTCATATGAAGGCTAAAACCCAGTTATAGCACAAGAAATGGGGAAAGGGGCAAGGGAGGGGAGAGGAGAGGGGAGGATAGGTGGAGGGAGGGTGATTGGTAGGATCACACTTACGGTGCATCTTACAAGGGTACAAGTGAAAATTACTAAAGGTAGAATATAAATGTCTTCATATAGTGATTAAAAGGCCATGAAGGCTATGTTAAATAGTTCAATGAAAATATTTAAGATTGTATATAAA